>JASDQU010373909.1:112123-122218 GCA_032191745.1 Picea mariana | reverse complement strand
CAAGACACAATATCCTCTCTAAACTCTTTCTTTATTCATATTTTGTCTTACTAATTGTCTATTACATTCATGAACTTTGCATAATATATCAACCTCATTGTTCAGTCTCTCTCCCTCTCTCTCTTTAGACTATGATTCTCTCTTCCACCCCCACCTAATATCCCAATATCGTTACATATTTATACCCAAAATACCTAGACTACTTATCCCAAAAATAGCCCATTACAATGCATGGCATAGCTAGCTTCAGTTAACTGGTTGTTTTCTTTCCTCTTCTTTTCGATCTTCATGCAGATTTTCTATTGTTCTTCTATTTCTGGAATGTCGTGTTTTCCTCCTTCACGCTTTATTCTCTCGATCGCTTGATTTATTCTTTTGTCTTTGTGTTGTATTCATCCTGAACGCTTTCCTTCCTTCTCTACCCTTTCTACCTTCTGCACATTTACTTCCTTCTGCACCCTTTCTACCTTCTGTGCACTTACTTTATACTTAGGTTTTTTCTTCGAAAATTGCATTCAAAACTTCATGTCCAATAAGCCCCCAACACTCACTTGTGGCTAGTCCCGAGCCACTTAGGCTTGTTGCTTGCTCTTCCATGCTACAATGAATTCCTGAGCGACATCCTTATTGGCATGTATCTTTGTGAAAATGGTGGCCTCTTTTTCTATCATCTCCTCTATGGCATGCGTGGTCAAGTCTTGAAGTTTTTTCTCTGTTTCAACCATGAATTGTTTGACCTTCCCTTGTACAGTGGAAAATTCTCCAATAATCCTGACCGCTTCATTCGTCCTGGGTCCAAGTCTCTTCTAAAGGAACTTATGTTGGTCCCCGAGTCTCTCCACTTCAACAAATACCTGTCGCTAAGCCAAAATGACATGTCCATTCACTCAATCGATGGCAATGTTGTCACCTTCTCTACTACCTCATTGGCTTGTTCCTATGATTCTCGTAGTTTGGCCTCTACAACCTTAATCTTTGGGTTTCCTGTGAGATATTCCCACACTTTCACACTCTCTTCTCAAATGTTTGAACATTCAGCTTCAAATTTATTAATCTTGGAAACTTCCATTGTTGTTGTCCTTAGTCTACCTTCACGCACCTTAGGTGGAATTTCGGGCATGATATTTAGTTACAAATCCTGGATATACTCTCTGAATCCCTTCATTATTTCACCATTTTTTGGAAAAATTTCCTCCATAGTGGATTATGTTTCGTCCTTATCCTTTTGTTATTTCATTTCCCTCTCCTTTGTTCCCTCTTTCATCCTCATAATTTCCCCCATTCGGCCTTCAATCTCCTTCTTTTGCTGAAGGGTTGTATCATATTGTGTCTGTATTTGGGAGATTTTGCACCTCATTCTGTCCAAGTCTGGATGCACGATGTATCCTCTATGTTGTATCTCCTACACTAACTATGCTTGTAACTCCTGGAATCATTAGATGGGTAGTCATGATACAATTGTATTCAATTGGCCCAATGCTTATATTTGTTCCTACAATTCACCTATTGGAAACTCTAGCCCGACTGCCTCAATCTAAATGCTTCTTTGCTCCCCTAAGATCTATGTTAGGGCCATTGACATACTTCCCTCTTATTTCCTTGTTCATATGGATGGGTTGTCCCCTAACTTGGGGTCTTTCACAATGCATGTTGTTTTTAAGAGATGCTAAAGGAGTCCCAACTGATCTTGAACCTTCTTCGTTTGGTCCTCATGCTTTGTTGCAACTTCCTCCCAAAGTTCCTTGGTGGAATCGTAGATCAGGTACCCAATCCGATCCATATCATCATTGGTAAAATTATAAAATTGGGCCTGCCACTACACCTTCTCTTTCTTTCATGCCCCTTTTATCTATTATGTCTCCTTATATTTTCTTTTGAGTCCTGCTTCAAGGACTTTAGATTGGTCAGGGTGTTTCTTTGCACCATTTGTCTGATCTTATTCCTCCTCATTTTTCTCTTCGTCTTCATCCTCTTGTGAGGACCCTGGCTTGTGGGTTGGGCTCTTTTAGTAATCCACCTAGTCATAGATGATTAAGTGCACATCTTCAACTTTCAATTGATAACTGGTTGGAAATTCTTTTCGTGCGGGATCCTTTTTGTCTTGCACATATAGATGGTGCATGTCGACTCTGAAGAACGCAATGTCTCTTTCTGAAATAACTGCTTCCTATGGAATGCACACTGTAGTCTCTACTACCTTCATAATGAGATGCAAATATGAATAAAAAGTGGCATTGGAACCAGTATACCGTCTCTTGATGGTGGAATGCCACATGTTTGCATACCTAGAAGCCAAAGGACTGCGACCAAAAGAACTCATGCGCTGGAAATATGTGGGTTCTTGCCACCTAATCATCGCAATGAGAATAAGTAACCACGCATAATGAAATTTCATGCCCTTCTCCTGGGCCTCTATTCAATATTTCAAAAATTGGTTAATAAGAAATGTCACCCATTTCATCTAAACTCCTTCCTTGCATTTCTCTGCAGCTAAAATGACTACTGCTGGTACCTCGTCTCTATGACATTTATGCAGTAGTTTCTAGGCCAAAACCTGCATAGTAAGCATGGCCTCTTTGTCACTGATACTCTTCACATACAGGACCATTTTTCCTCTAAACATGTCATACTTGTCTTTCATGGCTTCAGAGAGGGATCACTCTCCCATTTTGTGGAATAGTAATGATGGGTCTTCACCTACCTTGATCAACCCTATGATGCACGTAATTAGCGTAGTATCAATTGAAACTGGGGGATCTAGCCAAAGTGTCCCCTCATGGATGCAACTGAGAAATACCTTGACACATGAATTGATTTATTTACTTTGTCCGAAATGTGGAATTTCGAACAAATTGAGTATCCGATATTTCTCCAATCTTGACGCCCATTCCTATGGTTCCACCCGAATGTTTCCTGTGTCAGGTTTGGTCTTTATGCACAAATATTGATCCCTGTCCAAATCAAGGAATTTTTGCATGTTAGTGATATCGTGGTCCATAAATTTCAAGTTGGACACCTTTCCAAACATGTCCTCATATTGCCTGACACCCTTTGGGACTAGTTCTATTAGTAATGGATACTTGGCATTCATTGGTACTGTTACTTGGGGTGCATCATCCTTCCTTGGAGGTAAATAATCTCGGTGAAAAATTGTAGGTGGTGTCGGGGCCAAAGTTCTGACAACCTCCTTGACCTCCACATCTACTAGTTTCTTTGATTATTTCTTTCCTGTGACTGATGGTCCTCCCATTCTTTATGGTGCCATACTTTTTATATGCTAGACTGGTGGATGAACTTTGCGTGTCTGTGCAGGTTTCTTATTCGTACTTTGGTAACTTGGCTCTGTTCGATTCCTTCTGCATGGAAAAATGCCTTAGATTTTCCTTTCCTCTCGGTGTTTGGTGCATTTGTGCCAAGGATACCTGTCTTATCCCGCCTTAACTTCCTTTCCCAATCTGGTGTCATAGTTTGTGACTTGGTAAGTAAATGCTCCCTAATTTCCAAATCCGCCTTATGATCCTCCTTTAATACTACTAATATGTTCATGATTTCTGATGGATTTTTTGTTTTAATGCTTATACGATGCTTTTATGACCTGTCATTTCGGCTACCTAACTTTCATTTAGTGTCATACTTCTTTTAATGATCTTGTCGTCTCCAACCTGCACAATAGTTCTTCGATCTTCCAAATGTAAGCTTTGTAGTCGGGCTTGTCCTTATCTTATATTCAAACTTGGCACAGTGTTATCGTCGTTTGTCATGATCAGCTTAGTTTCATAAGTTCTGATACCTTGGTATTTCAAACACTCTTTTTCTTTTTCCTATCACTACTTTTTATTTATTTTCTTTCCTTTTTCTAATTTTTATTTGGTTTTTCTTGTTTTTCTTGCTACTATGGTACACTTACTATAATACATGGATTCTAGCATAGCCCATATTACTATGTAGACTGTCAACTGTCTCTATAAATATTTATCCAACTTCCATTCACCATGCCTTCTAGGCTTCTTCCATCCAAGGTCTCCAACTATGGCACACATATCTCAGTTATCTGTTGGATCACATAGGGACCTAACCAATGCATGCAAAAATTCCTTGGATGTTGCAGATACTTACTGTCATATAGTAGTACTAAATTGTCGAGTTGAAATTTCTTGTTTTTAATGTGTCGATCATGTGAGGATTTCTCTCTGGATTTCTGAACCTGCTGATGGAACCCTGCAATAAATTGGTCCTCCTCAAGATGAAATAACTGCACCAGTATCTAGATCAATAAAAAATAATGACTAGGTAAAATCACAAAGAAAAATTCAAGAAATGGAAAGGAATATGGGTGAAATGGAAAATAATATGGAAGAAAATAAAATGACATGAAAAAGAAGATGGATGAAAATAAAGGAGAAATACAAAATTCTATGAATGCCATGTCTTCCACCTTCTCAAGATCATGCCCATTCTATTCACATGTGAAAAGGAAGTGTACTTCCATTCTTCCATGTTTCTTTATTAAAGAAGATAACCAATGACAAGATCCCGATGCAAATTATTTTATCATAGATGAATGGATAAGGGAAAATCATACTAGAACCATAAAAAATCCTTGAAATAAGGATTAAGAAGCTAAAACATCAAGCAATTATTGAGTACCTCGTCAAGTGGAAGAACCTATTAGTTGAAGAGGTGACATGGGAAGATGATTTCTTCATGTATACACACCCATAGTTGTCAAGTGTTGACGACAACACTTGTTTTAAGTGGATGGGAAATTTAATCCCTAGACAAAGCCCCATACAAATCCCATGTTATGTATAAAACCCCTTATTAAGACCCATATTGAATTAATACATTTTTTGTGTTATATTTGTATGTAGGCTAAGAACCCCTTCATCACACCTTTCATTATATTTTTACCCTTTGTATCCTATATATATACTGAAGAGACATAGTCTTAGGATCATCTTATCTCATCTCATATTGTATTATGAATTGGATATGTTGTAAAAGTAGTTTTACCCCTCGAAGTGGATTGTAATTCATTGATTTTTTATCATTTTAAAGGCATTGGATCACAATAGTTACCAAAGGTCACCATTCATCAATAAAGGTCTTGGTTATGACAAAAAAACAATACCCCCAATGGTGATACAAGCCCTAAGGTCACAATGCCATGAGAAAAGGAAAATGAAGAAAATCCTTAAATATATGATAATATTCTCAAAGAATCCATCAACCATGAAAGAAGCAACATGAAAGGAAATCATGACTAGGAGAAACCTGATTTTTTTCACAAAAAATGAGAATAATGAGTTCAGAAGAGGTGTTCCACCTAGAAGGCCTTTCACAACCTGGTACCAAAATATATTTCTTGTTTATTGTTTTTCTTTCAATAAATTTTGTCATAAATAAAAAGATTGTAGAGCTTATGCAAGAAGTGATCATGTGAGAGATATAAATATAGGTTCTTATAATACCTCAAAAAATGATTATGTGAGCAAAAAAACTAGATGTTCACATGGGTTTTTTTTATAGAAACTACAATTCATTTTCTCCTGTACTTGTTTACATGGGCTCATATATTGTTACAATAGAAGCAACATAATAAAGTCTCCTAAACAAAATAGGGAAGAAGATGTTCTTACCAAGCATAGAGAAGAATACACAAAGGTGTGGAAAAGGAAGCAAGAAGAACTAACAAAGGAAGAATTTGGACTTGAAATGTATTCTCAAGACAAAGGAAGCCAATGGTACATTGATAATGGATGTTCAAAACACATGATAGGGGATCAAAACAAATTTCTCACCCAAAATGAAGAAAAATAAGGTAGATTTACCTTTGGGGATAATGTTTTTGTAAGGATAGTTGGAAATGGTATCGTTAGTCTTGATAATGGAAAGACTAAAAAACATAATGTCTTGTATGTTTAAGGTTTAAAACACAATATTCTAAGTTTCATTCAAATGTTTGATCAAGGTTACAACCTCACATTTCATTCTAAAAGATGTTATATAAGGAAACAAGGTTCGACAAGAAGATTGGTGGAAAATGAAAATAGAACCCTGAGAAATGTATACATTCTTGATGAAGTCAAAGGATAAAAATGTTGTACATGACAAGTAAACAAAAGTTTGTTATGGCATATAAGGATGAGTTGATTAAAATTTGACAATATAGTAAAATTCAACAATACACAAGAAGTAAGAGACATGCCAAGGATCTCAAAACCTACTCAAACTATTTGCAAGCCATGTCATCATGAGAAACATATGAGAGTTAGTTTAAAAACAAAGGAGTACTCAACATCAAAGAAATTGGAACTTGTACACACATACCTTTGCGGGACAACAAGAACAAAATCTTTAAAAGGTGAGAGTTGTTTTATGTTTCTTATTGATGATTACAAAAGAATGACACGGGTTAAATTTTTTAAACAAAAAAATGAAGCATTTTAGAAGTTTAAAGATTTCAAATCCCTAGTTGAAAATGAGACTGATTTAAAAATCAAGTGCTCAAGATCAGACAAAAGAGATGAGTTTACCTCTTATGAATTTGAGGAATTTTGTGAGAATCATGGAATCAAGAGACATTTTTCAATAGCAAGGACTCCACAACAAAATGGAGTTGTAGAAAGGGAGAACATAATTATACAAGAAATGGATAGAAAAATGTTGAATGAAGCCAAACTACTAGACACCTTTTGGAGAGAAGCAGTCAACACAATAGTCTACATTTTTAATAGAGAAAAAATTATTGAGAACAACAAGAAGACATCTTATGAATTATGGAAATGTAGACCAGATATAGTCAAATAATCCAAAGTATTTGGGAGCAAGTGCTATATAAAGATAAATGAATATAATTTAGGAAATTTTGATTCCAGAAAAAATGAAGTTATATTTCTTGGCTATGCATCTAGAAGCAAGGCTTACAAATGATGCAACAAAAGATTGTGCAAGGTTGTAGGTAGTATTGATGTAAGAGTGGATGAAGAAATATCTCAAAGGGAAAAGTCACAAATAGATGAAGATCAAGAGGAGATAATCTACTAATAATGAGAAAGGAAGAAGAAGATGAATAATAAAAGAAAGAACAAGAGGAAATAGAATGGCAATATCCAAAGACACCATCTATATTTGTACAAAAGAATCATCCAGAAAATCAAATTATTGGTGATATAGATACATGAGTTCAGACTAGAAGAAGATTGAACTTTTATTTTCTATCTAAAATAGATCCCAAGACCTTTTCACAAGCTAGTGAAGATAAGCATTGGGTTAATTCTATGGAAGAAGAACTAAATCAGATTAAGAAGAATGAGACATGGTAACTTGTTCCCATACCAAAATAAAATAATGTGATTGGCACCAAATGGGTCTTCAGAAAGAAATTGGATGAAGATGGACAAGTATTAATAAATAAAGCAAGGTTGTCCTGTAAAGGTTATGCTCAAGTTGAGTGTTGAGATTTGGTAGCTTGGAGGTACTTTTGCATAGGCAGCGCTCAACATGAGGAAGTGACCAAGAAAATTATCTCCTAGTGACTTTATAATTATAAAGTGACTTTATAATTATAAAGTGACTTTATAAAGTGATTTTATAAAGTTGAGTCTTTTAATTTCGAAATGTAAAAGTGACTTTATAATGTTATGGGTCACTTTATTAATTTAAGTGACCTCAATGAATGATTAAATCATGACCGTTGATCTCAAGGGTAAGTGAAGAGTCACTTGAAGGAGATCAAGGGTTAGAGGAGTTACAATTCGAAATTGATAAAAGAAGCTCATTAGGAGAGGAGGGCACACACTTTGAGGAGAGAGTTGTGGGAGGTGAAGGGTCACTCATCCCAAGAGATTTCTTGAGCATGTAGAAAGGAGAAGGGCACTAGGGGAGGTGCATATTTCAGGAGAGGAAGAGGGAACACATCCCAAGAAAGTTGCATCTAATATAGAATAGGAACGTACAACAGAGAAAGGAATCCGTACTGTACGGATTTGTTGGAGGTACAACTAAGGTATTCACCGAAATCGTGGTTCAAATTTCAATGCAAGTTGTTTGTTATTTCTAGATTTTCCTTTACTGTTGGTACAAAATTTTGTGCCCACTATTCAAATATTGTTATTGCTAAAGTACAGGCTGTAAAATTCAGCTTTATTACAGAAATTTAATGCATTTTGTTTGGTTGAAACTTGGCATGGATTTCTAGAATTTTTGGACAGTTTTATGGGTGTAGAAGAGGCACATTTTTTGAGTTGGGTTCTGTTATATCATTCCTGTAAATGACTTTTGCATTCTCGGTATCTTTCTCTAGAGCTTCATAAAATATTTCTCCTCATTTTGTCACATATTTTCTTTGTTATTCTTCTTGGGTTTTACACAGAATATTTCATGGTGCATTATGGATATTTTGTCCACTGTTAGTGTATGATTCCACTACAGATTTAGTTTCAGAACTACTTTATATAGTGTTTTTTCTCATTAAGTATAGCTAGTAAAATATTTTATGCTTGGATGTTATGACTTAATTGGAGGCTGAAATCTGGGTATAATATAGTAATTTTCTGAACTAATTTCAACATCGTATCAGAGAAGGTGCTCTGAAGTTCAGTGGGCAAAATTTTGGTACTTGGGACAGCAAGATATTTTCTAGTACATTTGCTTGAAGAATACAAAAAAAGGATCTTTTTTAGTTGGACAAAGACGACTTCTAGCATCAGGTTTGAAGATAGATTGGAGGGGGTCTCCAACTACCTACAGTGGAAGGTTAGAATCAACAGTGTTCTCAAGGAGAACAAATTGTGGTCATTTACGAACACTGTTGTTTGTGTACCTATAACTCCCACAAATCTTAATGTTCATGAGGTGAATGAAGCTAAGACTCAGAGAATAATCTTGGATGGGGTCAAAAACCACCTTATTCCACACTTGGCTAAGAAGAAGATAGCCAATGGAATGTGGGATGCACCAAAAGGCTTGTATGAGGCTAATAACGAGAACTGTAAAATGGATCTCTGGGACAAGCTCCATGGAGCTTGGATAGTCAAGGGAGAGAGTGTGGCCACCTACCTCACATGGGTTTCTTAGGTTAAGGACGAGTTGGAAACTATTGGAGAAGTCATTCCTGACTTAGAGTTGGTGTGGATAGCCCTCAAAGGCTTCACCAAGGAGTGGGAGGTTTTCATGAATTGTGTGGTGGGGAGAGAGAATCTTCTTGACTAGAGAAGATTGTGGGATGATTTTACACAGGAGGAGATCTGAGAGGGGTCTCAGGAAAAGGTATTGGATGGTGTAGACGACAAGAACGTTTCTCTTGTGGAAAAGTGCAATGAGAAGAAGAAGGACATGAGCAAGGTGAAATCATTTGCATGTCACAAGAATGGCCACTATGATAGTCAATGTCTGAACAACAACAAGAAGAAACCAGAACCAAAGGTGGCAGCATCAGCTCAGGTTGCAGATTCTGCTAAGAAATTTGAGAAGGAGTTCTCTGTCATGTCTGGTCCTATGGGTAGTGGATGCCTAGTGATCGAGGACATTGAGTCGTGTTTTGTGGACAGTGGTGCCTCTCGACACATGACCAGGTTGAGGTTAGTTTTCCTCAATCTTACAGAGATAGACTCAGACTGTAGAGTGGATTGTGGAGCCGGCCCACAACTTGTAGTAAAGGGGGGAAGGGTGATATTCTAACTAGAGTTAGGAGGTCTTCTGGAGTTTGGCGAGGTGTTATATATTCCAGAGTTGATGGTTAATTTTCTCTCAGTGTCAGCTTTGGATGAGAGTGGATTTGGAGTTGTTTTACACAGTGGACATGTGTTTTTATATCCTATGGGAGCAACTGCTGACACAACAATGATGCTTGGTGTCAAGTATGAGGGATTTTACAATTTTTTGGGTAGACCTGTGTTGAGGTCTAGTGGATTTCTGGACTCAGATTCTGTGTCGGAGAGTTGGCAGGTAGCACGAGAGAGAGAGAGTTGATACATGGAACTCAGTCTTCTTCTGGGACTCTCAAGGGACTTAGAAGGCATGAATCGACATAATTGGATGCTCAGGAGAGTGTGCAATATCCTAGGAGCATGTATTCAGTTCATGGTACAATGG
>JASDQU010373909.1:93361-109639 GCA_032191745.1 Picea mariana | reverse complement strand
AAGGAGGTTGTTCAGTAGATGTTTTGGCAATGAAGGGATATGAGTTGGCCTAATGCCAGGTAAGCATGTGTGGTGCAATTTAGGGTTATAACACTAAGTTTCTCGGAGTTGATGTGACCTTTTGGCATGAAGTGATAAGGTGTGTGTAAAGTTGGGTGGCTGAGATCTGCGTGCCTCAGATCGATAGTTGATGATCATATTGGGGCCTCAATATGCACTTTCATTAAAAATATAGAGCATGTTGTGGAATGAACTGTGGTTTTGTGGAGGTCCAATGTGTCATCTCGAGATACTCATCGGGCCCAAAAGTGGGAAAGAATCAAACTACTTTTCACGACCTCGATATGCGCATGTGCATATAATTTCCCTATCCTGGGTCGACATGTGGCTTCTTTGTCCCATCGACAACTATCCCCCACTCCATCTCTCTCCTATGTCTATCACATCCCCTGATCCCCTATAGCTTTTACTCCCTCACACCTATCATCCACTCACCATCCCACCTACCACATCTCCCTCTCTCATTTCCTGCCATCTGTACCACTTCACACCACCTCATCCTTTGCCTTTGTTGCCCCCACAACTTATTCTCAGCCTTCATGTATCTTCCACCCAGCCATAGAACACCAAGTAGCCTGCCATCATGTTAATTCCCCTCCAGAACCTCGTCCACATCGACTACCTAGACTTCCCTACAAGCATCCAACTTAGCTCCAGATGGCAGAGTGTAGAGGCCGCCATATTCCACAGGTGTTATGATGACTTGGGTCTTCCCATATCTCGATAAAGTAGTTATTGAGGTTGGTGGTGGTGGTTGAACATCATTTCCACCATAAATGGAAAACCCACAAAGGACTGTCAGTAATTCAGCTCATCTATAGGTCCGTTCTGAAGCGTGATTGTGTCTTCCCGAGGTTTACATCTGACCAGAGACTGCATGCACAGTCTATTAGAAAGCATGAAGACGTAATTCCTTCAATGAATCCACTTGAGCAAACTTATGTGTTTTGTCTCTGAGTATATAGTATTCTTTTTGATATTTTGAAATAGGGGGTATGGTTGATCTAGGCTCCCATATTGTAAAGTTTTAATGAAGCTCTAGTTCCTATGGTTATGTATCTGTATTTGAGACTTCTTGTTTAATGTAAGTCATCTTCTTTTCATATCTCTGTAAACAGCTGTGTTAAAACAATCAGGCATGGAGGATCCAGTCGAGGGTAGTTGTGTTCTTGTGATGTAGGTTTGATCACAGTGACATCGCGACCATTTTTAATCAGTTGTTGTGTTGTGTTTTCCCTCCAACGTTGAATGACTTGGGCATGGATGATACAGTCGGGTTTTTTTCATTGAATTTTGATGTATGTTTGATTTCAATTCAATGATAATTTCATTTAGTCCCCCGAAACTCTGAACCAAGAGGATCTTTCCTTCTGGGTTTTTCCTCCTTAGGTTGTTGGAAGACCAGATGTCCATAACAGATCTCTTCACTCTCCTCAAGTTCTTCCCCCTTCTCACCTTTGCTGCAACTTACTGACTAAATTTAGATCAAGACCTCATCTACTTATGCATACCAACCCAATTTTCTGCGTTAAAGAGATATTATCATGAGACTGAGTCCATTAGACCACCCTTTTAATTAATTCATTGTGGCATACAAACTAATGGGTACTGGGCTTACCTCTGCCATAATCTAGAGGTGACTTCCAATGGTATCATTTCTGGTGTCGTTGTCGAGGATGAATTGAATATTTTCCCTGGGTAGAATGACAAAGCTTATTGATTTTGAAGGTGCATTAGAACTCAGTACATCAAAGATTGCAACTGTGCACCTAGCGACTCCACTATCTCAACTCCACTGTTTTAATGTGTATGCTTTTGGCTACACCTGGTAGTCCCTCAAAGAACACAACAATCATATCTGGTCTTTGATGGTGAAAAAAGACTAGACACACTCATCCTACGCATACCTGGTGACTCCATGGTTGAAGAATCGATTGGCGACTCCACTGGTTCGAAATGGAAAGAATCATGGCTCGAAGGTTTTCTCCTTTTAATTTTTCTTTTTTTCCTAGTTTTTCTAATGTTGTTCCTACTTCAGATGAATGGAATGATTATTTTACTATATTTAGAGAGCACAAAGAGGACAACCCTGCTCAACATCTCAGAGAGTTTCATGAACTCATGCACCAATGGGAGATAAATCATGAGGGTGTATTAATGAAGATGTTCTTGTTCTCATTAGTAGGGGATGCTTGTGAGTGGTATCATTATTTACCCCCTACTAGAATTTATTCAGTGGGAGAATTTCATGCAACTTTCAATGCTCATTGTCAAAATTTTTATCCCTCTGATTTAATTTTTCATAACCGTTGTGATAGATACAATGACTATATTCAAGAAATATTTGCTTCTTATGTAGGCTATGAGGATGTGCCTGATGAATTGGATCAAAAATCAGTTCTTTCTCTTCCATGTTCATCTACATCAGAGGAAATATGTAAGTATGGGGACCAGGAGGAAGAATATTTTCTGAGTGAGCTGATGGAGCTGGTAAAATCTCTCTCTGCCCAACTAGAAAGGTTGGAATTTGAAGAAAGCCCAGACTATTTTCTAGCCCTTAAGATAGATGTCCCTGGCATCTCTTCTGAGGATGATGATGAATATTTCATGGTCGTAGGGACCTTGCATTATGCTCCTAATGGGCCTGCTGTCTCAAGATTTGATGATTATTCCGAAGAAGAGTAGCAAATCCCCATATCACAGTTTGTTGACCAAAGGAGTAGCCAACCTATATATGACAGCTATAAATCAAGTTATGAGATGGATATCTAGGATTTCCAAGAGTATACAACAGAGCCTTATTCTCTTTTCCTTAAAGAAGATTATCATGAGTAAACCAACCATCCTTGGACTGTAGCAATCACCAAGCAACATGATGAAGAGAAGAACTTTCCCACAGGTCCTGTTTATGATGATTATGAATCTGACCCTTGGGAGAGCCAAGAAGAAGAAGACAAGCAAAAGGAAGAGAATTTCATCTCCTATTCAAAGCCTATAAGTAAGAAGCCATCGTCTGATTTCAGTCAGCCTACATCAGTTTCTCATCCACCTGTGCTTACTAGAGATATTCAACCATGTGTGAGAAGCTATGGAGCAGGTCAGGCTGCCTATTACAAATTTTCCAGGATCTGCCACTCATTCTACAAACCTGTCAGCGAGTACATGGAGCTACATTTCCTTCATACCTTGGAGCCGCCTAGCATCATCTCGAATTCAACCTTTGAAGAGGAGCTGAAGGGTGTAATCGTTCTTTTGTCATGGTTGCATCATCTACTAGTGATCACTGACAGAGTAAAGCAACCTTTCATTCAGGAAGTTACTTGATTGGCTATGGTGGAAATTTTCTTTCACCTAGCACCATGTAAAGTTTGATTAGTTTAGGATTGTACATAAATAATCTCCTTGGAGCCCTTGTATGTTTTTTTTCATCTTATTTTTTGGCATATATTCCTTAGCAGGGTGTTTTGAGCTTGACTCCATAACTCAACAAAAGGCGACTAGAACTGCAAAAGGAGATATTAGAGCCTTGCAGGGAGGAATCTATCCCCCATGGAGCCTAATGTTATCACATATTGTGGTATGGGGCATTTTACCCACTATATTTGGCCCTTGGGTGGAAAAATGAGAAGAATGGGGTTAAAGAACCCACTAAGTGGCCTTTATCCTAAGTCCACCGGAGTTGATGTGACCTTTTGGCATGGAGTGATAAGGCATGTACAAAGCTGGGAGGATGAGATATGCACGCCTCAGATCAATGGTTGATGATCATATAGAGGCCTTAACATGCACGATCGTTAAAAAATGTTGAGAGGGCCAGGGAAGAAACTATGATTTTGTGGGGGTGCAACATGTCAGCCAGAGACACACATTGGGCCCAAAAGCGGGGAAGAATCAAACTGCTTTTCATGGCCCCGATATGCATGTGTGCATGTAATTTCCCTATCCCAGGTTGACATATGGCCGCTTTGTCACACCGAAAGTTGTCCCCCACTCCATCTCTCTCCTTTGTCTATCACATCCCTCACTCCCCTATAGCTTTCACTCCCTTACACCTGTCATCCATTCACCATCCCACCTATTGCATATCCCCCTCTCATCTCCCACCATCTGTACTACTTCACGCCACCTCAACCTCCACCTGTTTCTCCCCCACAACTTCTTCCCATCCTTCGTGTCTCTTCCACCTGCCCATCACACACCAAATAGGCTTCCATCGTGTCAATTGCCTCGCTAGACCCGCGTCCATGTTGCTTGCCTAGACTTCCCTCCAAGCATCCAACACAGCTCCAGATGGCAGAGTGTAGAGGCCGCCAAGTTCCATAGGTGCACTGCTAACTTGGGTCTTCCCCGATCCCAATGAAGCAGTTATTGAGGTTGGTGGTGACGGTTGAACATCATTTCCACCATAAATGGAAAAACCAGAAAGGACTGTCAATAAGTCAGCTCATCTATAAGTTCATATTGAAGCGTGATTGTGTCTGACTGAGGTTTACATCTAACCAGAGACTGCATGCATAGTCTTTCAAGAAGCATGTAGACATAATGCCTTCAATGCAACCACTTGAGCATGCTTCTGTGTTTTGGCTCTGAGTATATAGTAATCTTGCTGATATTTTGAAATGGGGGGGATGGTTGAGCTAGGATCCTATATTGTAAATAATGAAGCTCTGGTTCCTCTGGTTACGTATCTATATTTGAGACTTCTTGTTTAATGTACATCATATTCTTTTCATATCTTTGTAAACAAATGTGTTAAAACACTCAGGCATGGAGGATCCAGTCGAGGGTAGTTGTGTTCTTGTGATGTAGGTTTGATCACAGTGACATCGCGACCAGTTTTAATCAGTTTATGTATTGTCTTTTACCTCCAATGTTGAATGACTCAGGCATGGATGATCCAGTCGGGTTGTTGTCATTGAATTTTGATGTATGTTTGATTTCAATTTAGTGATAATTTCATTCAGTCCCCCAAAACTCTAAACCAAGAGGATCTTGCCTTCTCGATTTTTCCTCCTTAGGTTGTTGGAAGACCGGATGTCCATAGCATACCTCTTCACTCTCCTCAAGTTCTTCCCCCTACTCACCTCTACTTATGCATACCAACCCATTTTTCTGAGTTAAAGCGATATTATCCTGAGACTATGTCCATTAGACCACCCTTTTAATTTATTCACTGTGACATACAAACTGATGGGTATTGGGCTTACCTTTTGCACAATCTATATGTGACATCCAATGCTAACACACCCTATGGAAGATAAGGATTCTGACTAGTCCTATTACTAGTCTCAAACAAGTGTTCTGGGTAAAATCGTCACATCTTCTTCAGAGAGGATCCAAATTTAGTGAGACCAACTGCATTTGAAAGAGTAAAGTATGTAGTATTTTTGGTACAAGCTTTATAATCATATATCTAATATTGGGCATCTGGAATTCTGTAGAAGTTTTCTCTCCTGGAAATTCTAAAAATCAGTAAGGTTTGGGAAATTTCGTCTAACTTCCACTTGGCACATCCAATTTTGATCCGAATTGTGGCATTGAAGTGAGGACATATCAGAGTACTAAAAGCCAAAATTTTAGACTCAGAAGGGATGAAATTTCATAAATACATGAGAATGAAGTTTGGTTAGGAGGACAAACTCCAAATTAAGGGTTTACAAGGTACATAACTTACAATTGGCATAACATTTTATTGGAAGATCTATTTTTGGTGATTCAAAACTTGGGATAAAAAGGAAAAACATGAGAATTATTATTTTTATCCTACATGGGTCCAAAAAATATTTCAACACCAATTGAACCTCTGGAAGTCTCATCTATAACTCATGAAGAAACTGATGAGATACATAATAGGCTATCCAAATTGGAGGAACAATTTAATGAGTTGAGTGGTAGATCAATAAAAATTAATGACTAGGTAAAATCACAAAGAAAAATTCAAGAAATGGAAAGGAATATGGCTGAAATGGAAAATAATATGGAAGAAAATAAAATGACATGAAAAAGAAGGTGGATGAAAATAAAGGAGAAATACAAAATTCTATGAATGCCATGTCTTCCACCTTCTCAAGATCATGCCCATTCTATTCATCTGTGAAAAGGAAGTGTACTTCCATTCTTCCATGTTTATTTATTAAAGAAGATAACCAATGAAAAGATCCTGATGCAAATTATTTTATCATAGATGAATGGATAAGGGAAAATCATACTAGAACCATAAAAAATCCTTGAAATAAGGATTAAGAAGCTAAAACATCAAGCAATTATTGAGTACCTCGTCAAGTGGAAGAAATTATTAGTTGAAGAGGTGACATGGGAAGATGATTTCTTCATGTATACACACCCATAGTTGTCAAGTGTTGACGACAACACTTGTTTTAAGTGGATGGGAATGTTAATCCCTAGACAAAGCCCCCTACAAATCCCATGTTATGTATAAAACCCCTTATTAAAACCCATATTGAATTAATACATTTTGTGTGTTATATTTGTATGTAGGCTATGAACCCCTTCGTCACACCTTTCATTATATTTTTACCCTTTGTATCCTATATATATATACTGAAGAGACATAGTCTTAGGATCATCTTATATCATCTCATATTGTATTATGAATTGGATATGTTGTAAAAGTAGTTTTACCCCTCGAAGAGGATTGTAATTCATTGATTTTTTATCATTTTTAAGGCATTGGATCACAATAGTTACCAAAGGTCACCATTCATCAATAAAGGTCTTGGTTATGACAAAAAAAAAATACCCCTGATGGTGATACAAGCCCTAAGGTCACAATGAGAAAAGGAAAATGAAGAAAATCCTAAAAGATATGATAATATTCTCAAAGACTCCATCAACCATGAAAGAAAAAACATGAAAGGAAATCATGACCAGGAGAAACCTAATTTTTTTCACAAAAATGAGAATAATGAGTTCAAAAGAGGTGTTCCACCTAGAAGGCCTTTCACAACCTGGTACCAAAATATATTTCTTGTTTATTGTTTTTCTTTCAATAAATTTTGTCATAAAGAAAAATATTGTAGAGCTTATGAAAGAAGTGATCATGTGAGAGATATAAATATAGGTTCTTATAATACCTCAAAAAATGATTATGTGAGCAACAAAACCAGACGTTCACATGGGTTTTTTTTATAGAAACTACAATTCATTTTATCCTATACTTGTTTACATAGGCTCATATATTGTGACAATAGAAGCAACATAATAAAGTCTCCTAAACAAAATAGGAAATAAGATGTTCTTACCAAGCATAGAGAAGAATACACAAAGGTGTGGAAAAGGAAGCAAGAAGAACCAACGAAGGAAGAATTTTGACTTGAAATGTATTCTCAAGACAAAGGAAGCCAATGTTACATTGATAATGGATGTTCAAAACACATGATAGGGGATTAGAACAAATTTCTCACCCAAAATGAAGAAAAATAAGGTAGATTTACCTTTCAGAATAATGTTTCTGTAAGGATAGTTGGAAATGGTATCGTTAGTCTTGATAATGGAAAGACTAAAAAACATAATGTCTTGTATATTTAAGGTTTAAAACACAATATTATAAGTTTCATTCAAATGTTTGATCAAGGTTACAACCTCACATTTCATTCTAAAAGATGTTATATAAGGAAACAAGGTTCGACGGGAAGATTGGTGGAAAATGAAAATAGAACCCTGAGAAATGTATACATTCTTGATGAAGTCAAAGGATAAAAAGGTTGTACATGACAAGTAAACAAAATTTTGTTATGGCATAGAAGGATGAGTCGATTAAAATTTGACAATATAGTAAAATTAAGCAATACACAAGAAGTAAGAGACATGCCAAGGATCTCAAAACCTACTCACACTATTTGCAAGCCATGTCATCACGAGAAACATATGAGAGTTAGTTTAAAAACAAAGGAGTACTCAACATCAAAGAAATTGGAACTTGTACACACATACCTTTGCGGGACAACAAGAACAAAATCTTTAAAAGGTGAGAGTTGTTTTATGTTTCTTATTGATGATTACAAAAGAATGGCACGGGTTAAATTTATTAAACAAAAAAATGAATCATTTTAGAAGTTTAAAGATTTCAAATCCCTAGTTGAAAATGAGACTGATTTAAAAATCAAGTGCTTAAGATCAGACAAAAGAGATGAGTTTACCTCTTATGAATTTGAGGAATTTTGTGAGAATCATGGAATCAAGAGACATTTTTCAATAGCAAGGAATCCACAACAAAATGGAGTTGTAGAAAGGGAGAACATAACTATACAAGAAATGGATAGAAAAATGTTGAATGAAGCCAAACTACTAGACACCTTTTGGAGAGAAGCAGTCAACACAATAGACTACATTTTTAATAGAGCAAAAATTATTGAGAACAACAAGAAGACATCTTATGAATTATGGAAAGGTAGACCAGATATAGTCAAATAATCCAAAGTATTTGGGAGCAAGTGCTATATAAAGATAAATGAATATAATTTAGGAAATTTTGATTCCAGAAAAAATGAAGTTATATTTCTTGGCTATGCATCTAGAAGCAAGGCTTACAAATGATGCAACAAAATACTGTGCAAGGTTGTAGGTAGTATTGATGTAAGAGTGGATGACGAAATATATCAAAAGGAAAAGTCACAAATAAATGAAGATCTAGAGGAGATAATCTACTAAGAATGAGAAAGGAAGAAGAAGATGAATAAGAAAAGAAAGAACAAGAGGAAATAGAATGCCAATATCCAAAGACACCATCTATATTTGTTCAAAAGAATCATCTAGAAAATCAAATTATTGGTGATATAGATACATGAGTTCAGACTAGAACAAGATTGAACTTTTATTTTGTATCTAAAATAGATCCCAAGACCTTTTCACAAGATAGTGAAGATAAGCATTGGGTTAATGCTATGGAAGAAGAACTAAATCAAATTAAGAAGAATGAGACATGGTAACTTGTGCCCATACCAAAATAAAATAATGTGAATAGCACCAAATGGGTCTTCAGAAACAAATTGGATGAGGATG
Source organism: Picea mariana (assembly GCA_032191745.1). NCBI lineage: Eukaryota > Viridiplantae > Streptophyta > Pinopsida > Pinales > Pinaceae > Picea > Picea mariana. The sequence goes on along the minus strand of JASDQU010373909.1, from coordinate 100,558 downwards.
GACAAGTATTAATAAATAAAGAAAGGTTTTCCTGTAAAGGTTATGCTCAAGTTGAGTGTTGAGATTTGGTACCTTGGAGGTGCTTCTGCATTGGCAGTGCTCAACATGAGGAAGTGACCAAGAAAATTATCTCCTAGTGACTTTATAATTATAAAGTGACTTTATAAAGTGATTTTATAAAGTTGAGTCTTTTAATTTCGAAATGTAAAAGTGACTTTATGATGTTATGGGTCACTTTATTAATTAAAGTGACCTCAACGAATGATTAAATCATGATCGTTTATCTCAAGGGTAAGTGAAGAGTCACTTGAGGGAGATCTAGGGTTAGAGGAGTTACAATTCGAGATTGATAAAAGTAGCTCATTAGGAGAGGAGGGCACACACTTTGAGGAGAGTGTTGTGGGAGGTGAAGGGTCACTCATCCCAAGAGATTTCTTGAGCATGTAGAAAGGAGAAGGGCACCAGGGGAGGTGCATATTTCAGGAGACGAAGAGGGAACGCATCCCAAGAAAGTTGCAGCTGATATAGAACAGGAATGCACAACAGAGAAAAAAATCCGTACTATACGGATTTGTTGGAGGTACAACTAAGGTATTCACTAAAATCGTCGTTCAAATTTCAATGCAATTTGTTGGTTATTTATAGATTTTCCTTTACTGTTGGTACAAAATTTTGTGCCCACTATTCAAAGATTGTTATTGCTAAAGTACAAGCTGTAAAATTCAGCTTTATAACATAAATTTAATGCATTTTTTTTGGCTGAAACTTGGCATGGATTTCTAGAATTTTTGGACAGTTTTTTGGGTGTAGAAGAGGCACATTTTTTGAGTTGGGTTCTGTTATATCATTCCTGTAAATGAATTTTGCATTCTCAGTATCTTTCTCTAGAGATTAATAAAATATTTCTCCTCATTTTGTCACATATTTTCTTTGTTATTCTTCTTGGGTTTTACACAGAATATTTCATGGTGCATTATGGATATTTTGTCCACTGTTAGTATATGATTCCACTACAGATTTAGTTTCAAAACTACTTTATATAGTGTTTTTTCTCATTAAGTGTAGCTAGTAAAAGATTTTATGCTTGGATGTTATGACTTAATTGGAGGTTGAAATCTGAGTATAATATAGTGATTTTTTGAACTGAATTCAATATGGTATCTGAGAAGGTTCTCTGAAGTCCAGTGGGAAAAATTTTGGTACTTGGGATAGCAAGAGATTTGCTAGTACATTTGCTTGAAGATTACAAAAAAAGGTTCTTTTTCAGTTGGACAAAGACGACTTCTGGCATTAGGTTTGAAGATAGATTGGAGGGGGTCTCCAACTACCTACAGTGGAAGGTTAGAATCAACAGTGTTCTCAAGGAGAACAAATTGTGGTCATGTGTGAACACCGTTGTACGTGTACCTATAGATCCCACAAATCTTGATGTTCATGAGGTGAATGAAGCTAAGACTCAGAGAATAATCTTAGACGGGGTCAAAGACCACCTTATTCCACACTTGGCTAAGAAGAAGATAGCCAATGGAATGTGGGCTGCACCGAAAGGCTTGTATGAGGCTAATAACGAGAACTGTAAAATGGATCTCTGGGACAAGCTCCATGGAGCTTGGATGGTCAAGGGAGAGAGTGTGGCCACCTACCTCACATGGGTTTCTTAGGTGAAGGATGAGTTGGCAACTGTTGGAGAAGTCATTCCTGACTCAGAGTTGGTGCGGATAGCCCTCAAAGGCTTCACCAAGGAGTGGGAGGTTTTCATGAATTGTGTGGTGGGGAGAGAGAATCTCCTTGAATGGAGCAGATTGTGGGATGATTTTACATAGGAGGAGATCTGAGAGGGGTCTCAGGAAAAGGTATTGGATGGTGTAGACGACAAGAATGTTTCTCTTGTGGAAAAGTGCAATGAGAAGAAGAAGGACATGAGCAAGGTGAAATCATTTGCATGTCACAAGAATGGCCACTCTATTAGTCAATGTCTGAACAACAAGAAGAAGAAACTAGAACAAGAGGTGGCAACATCAGCTCAGGTTGTAGATTTTGCTAAGAAATTTGAGAAGGAGTTCTCTCTCATGTCTGGTCCTGTGGGTAGTGGATGCCTAGTGATCGAGGACATTGAGTCGTGTTTTGTGGACAGTGGTGCCTCTCGACACATGACTAGGTTGGGGTTAGTTTTCCTCAATTTTACAAAGATAGACTTAGACTGTAGAGTGGATTGTGGAGCCGTCCCACAACTTGTAGTAAAGGGGGTTGGAAGGGTGATATTCCAACTAGAGTCGGGAGGTCTTGTGGAGTTTGGCGAGGTGTTATATATTCCAGATTTGATGGTTAATTTTCTCTCAGTGTCAACTTTGGATGAGAGTGGATTTGGAGTTGTTTTACACTGTGGACATGTGTTTTTATATCCCGTGGGAGAAACTGCTGACACAAAAATGATGCTTGGTGTCAAGTATGAGGGATTTTACAAGTTTTTGGGTAGATCTGTGTTGAGGTCTAGTGGATTTTTGGACTTAGATTCTGTGTCGAAGAGTTGGCAGGTAGCACGGGAGAGAGAGTTGATACATGGCACTCGGTCTTCCTCTGGGACTCTCAAGGGACTTAGAAGGCATGAGTCGACACAGTTGGATTCTCAGGAGAGTGTGAAATATCCTAGGATCATGTCTTTAGTTCATGGTACAATGGAGGTAGTAGCAGAGGCTTCCAATGTAGTGGGAGTAGTGGCTTCATGTTCAGAGGGAGCAGAGACTTCTATTACAGAGGGAGTAGCTATGGTAGTTGATGAGATGGAGACAAATTCTGGTGGTGATACTAGAAGTACCTCTCTTGCTAAGAGGGAATGTTGAGATTTGGTAGCTTGGAGGTACTTCTGCATTGGTAGCGCTCATCATGCAGAAGTGAGCAAGAAAATTATCTCCTAGTGACTTTATAATTATAAAGTGATTTTATAAAGTTGTGTCTTTTAATTTCAAAATATAAAAGTGACTTTATGATGTTATGGGTCACTTTATTAATTAAAGTGACCTCAACGAATGACTAAATCGTGACCGTTGATCTCAAGGGTAAGTGAAGAGTCACTTGAGGGAGATCAAGGGTTAGAGGAGTTACAATTTGAAATTGATAAAAGTAGTTCATTAGGAGAGGAGGGCACACACTTTGTGGAGAGAGTTGTGGTAGGTGAAGGGTCACTCATCCCAAGAGATTTCTTGAGCATGGAGAAAGGAGAAGGGCAGTAGGGGAGGCACATTTTTCAAGAGAGGAAGAGGGCATGCATCCCAAGAAAGTTGCAGCTGATATAGAATAGGACCGTACAGTAGAGAAAGGAATCTGTACTGTACGGATTTGCTGGAGGTACAACTAAGGTATTCACTGAAATCGTGGTTGAGATTTCAATGCAAGTTGTTGGTTATTTCTAGATTTTCATTTATTGTTGGTACAAAATTTTGTTCCCATTGTTCAAAGATTGTTATTGCTGAAGTATAGGCTGTACAATTCATCTTTATAACAGAAATTTAATGCAGTTTGTTTGGCTGAAACTTGGCACGGATTTCTAGAATTCTTGGACAGTTTTTTGGGTGTAGAAGAGGCACATTTTCTGAGTTGGGTTCTGTTATATCATTGTTGTAAATGAATGTTGTAATCTTAGTATCTCTCTCTTCATCTTAATAAAATATTTCTCCTCAATTTGCCACATATTTTATGTGTTATTCTTCTTGGGTTTTACCCAGAATTTTTCATGGTACATTATGGATATTTTGTCTACTGTTAGTATATGATTCTGCTGTAGATTTAGTTTCAGAACTACTTTATTTAATGTTTTTGCTCATTAAGTGCAGCTAGTAAAATATTTAATGCTTGGCTGTTATGACTTAATTGGAGGCTGAAATCTGGGTATAATATAGTGATTTTCTTAACTAATTTAAACATTGAGGGTATTGACTTGGAATAAACCTTTGCTCCAGTTTCAAGATTAGAAGCAATTAGAATGTTTTTTATTTGTGTGTTTCATTAACTTCAAAGTATATCATATGGATGCCAAGTCATCCTTTCTAAATGGAAATTTAGAAGAAGAAGTATATATTTAACAACTAGAACTATTTAAATTGTCAGAAAAAAAAGATCGTGTATGTAGACTGAATAAACCACTCTATAGACTAAACAAATATCCTAGATCTTGGTATTCAAGACTTGAAAAATACTCACAACAACAAGGTTTTAAAAGATGATTTGTTGAAAACAATATTTACATCAAAACAAATAGTGAAAATATGCTAATAATTTTGGTTTATGTGGATGATATCATATTTGGAAGTAATGCAAATATAATGAGCCAAAATTTTGTATAAGAAATAAAAAAAAAAATTGAGATGTCCATGTTTAGAGAATTTTCATTCTTTCTATGATTACATATTTCTCAATCCAACAAAAGCATATTCATTTCTAAGACCAAATATATCAAGGAAATGTTGAATAAATTTAGAGTGGAAGAATGTGCACATGTCAGTACACCCATGATCACGGCATGTAAGTTAAGAAAAAAAGATGAATATCCAAAAGCAAATCAAACATTGTATAGGCCAATGATCAACATCCTACTATATGTGAAAAAACCAAGTACAAACATCATGCACAAAGTAGGCTTGGTTGTAATATTTCAATATGCACCAAAGGAGACACATGTGCAAGTAGTAAAATGAATATTCAGATATCTAAAGGGTACATTGGAATTTGGCTTGTGGTATTCAAGAAGTAAGGAATTCACTCTAACAGTATATACATATGAAAATTGGGCAGGAAGCATTGATGAAAATAAAATTACCAGTGGAGGAGAATTATTTCTAGGCAACTGTCTAGTATCATGGTTGAGCAAGAAGAAAACTTCAATCTCTCTATCCATAGTAGAAGCAGAATATATTGCAGCAACATCATGTTGCACAAACGTTCTCTAGATGAATAAGACACTAAATAATATCAATGAAGAATATGATCAACCAATATCAATATTATGCTACAACAAAAGTGAAATCAACATTTCAAAGAATCCTATGATGCACTCAAAGATGAAGCATATTCCCATCAAGTACCACTTCCTAAGAGAACAGGTAGCCAAGCAAAGTGTTAAGCTGGAATACATTGCCACCAAAGAATATGTTGAATAAATGTTTACTAAACCCCTTCCCAGAGACACATTTGAATATATTAGATAGAATATAGGAGTGATATCCCTCTCATCTCATTAATAAATGGAAGCACAAGCTTAGGGGGAGAAAACCTTCACCATTGATTTCAAAGGAGGATAAGTTGCATATAAAGGAAGAATGGTAGACACAAGGAGAGTTGCAGACATGGGGAGTATTAAAGAATGGACTAAGGTTTTCCATCAATAGAAAAGGGGGATATTGTTATAAGTATTTTTTTCATTGATTCCAAAGATAGGGGGAGAATATAGATGTACAAGATAAATATTGCAATATGGATATTGTTGGAAATATTGTTTTTGGATTTTTTGATGATCAATCCTAAATTTGAAGCCGCTTTTTCTCTAAAGACCTAGATCAAATGGGAGAATAGGATATATGGTTAAAAATGTTATTCCAATACCTTTCCAACGATATATGGAACTCCCTCTAACTCCATAGGAATGAGGATATACGAAATATTATGTCAGTTTGACCAAACCAGAAAGTATATATTGGCCCAACCAGGTTTACAAGTTGGCCCCATAAGTGATCACATAAACACTATAATATAGTATAGATGTGGGCATTTGAAGTGTATATTGTAAGAACCCTAGATAAATGATTGCTTAAGGTTTATCAAGTATAATTAATTAGATAATTAATTGTCCTAATATGTTTTAGTTAAACAATGATTATTTATTAATAATATTAATTAATTGTTTATATATGTTGATTGGTTAATTAATTAATTAATTGACTCATTAAAGGTTTGGGTAATGAATTAAAGGGCTTAATAACTTTAATTTATTTATTATAAGACTTTACGTATGTAGGGGGGAATGAAGCATTGAGCAGAGGGATAAGGTAATAAATGGAAGGATAGGGTAATGAATGGAGGGATAAGGTGGGTGGCATTAAAGGAGGGTAGGGAGTCGGTGAATAGGGGGGATATGACTAGGGAGAGGCTTTTGGGAATGATTATGAAAATTTGGGGAGGAAGCATTATTTTGAGAGGAGGACTGTATTTCCTGGTTTGGAGTTTGGGTGAACTGTTGCAGGGGGCACTGGGTTGCTAGGGGTTTTGGGCTCGGGGCCAGGAATCCTTACGAAATCCTAGAGCTAGGGAGCCGGATAGACTTCTCCTAGCTAGCTGGGTGGTTAGTCGGTTTTGGGTAGGGTTTGGTCAGAGGAGAAGCAAGGAAAACCGAGGATTGGAAAATTAGCATCAGACACAGGTATGTATTTTAGTGATTATCCTGTGTTATGTGATGGTTATGTAATTTATTAGCATGTTGTTCATAAATTTAAATTTTTGTTTCTTATATGATGAATAATGAAATTGCTTATTGCTTATACATCGAATTAATCCTAATTGTTTAAATTTATGAAATTTATTAGGCTTTGTTAAATATGGTTCTTACATATATAAGAAATAATAGAAAGTACCAAGTGTTCATAAGAGATTTGATTTGTGCAAGAGGAGATGAGAAGTATTCTTAGGGTCTAAAGGTGCACAAGAGGAGTTTTCTTGGAGTTTTAAGGGTGTGCTATGAAGGACTAAGCTCTATGATGTTGCAAAGTGGATTGTTTTGAGGATGTGATACTACACTCTAGAATTATATTCTAAGAATAATGTTATGAGGTTTTCTAGGAAATGAAGGATAAATGTGACTAGGGTTTGAAGGTATGTTTGGGGTATGAATAAAGGAAAGTTGTTGGAGCATGAAAGTTAATGGTATGATGATGCTACAAAATACATGAACTATGAAGCACGTAGTGTTGATACTAAGAGGGGGGTGAATTAGTATCAAGTACAATTTAAAACATTTTTCAACTTATAATTAAAAAATTCAATTATATCCAATGAGAAATGAACAATGGTATAAGAGTTACACCAATACACCACAATACACCATGCACAATATATGAGAAATAATCAATAGTTTTTGTTCAAGAGAAGTAATGACTTCCAAAGGTAGCTACAGCTTCCAAATGTAAAGGGAGGGATAAACATCCAAGAGGA
>JASDQU010373909.1:79397-90850 GCA_032191745.1 Picea mariana | reverse complement strand
ATCCATCCATGGGTGTTGTATCTACATGTGCATTTTCCTTCATGTCCAAATAACTTCATCAATCTTGTGGTCAAAAACCCATGACTAGGGTTGACATCAATGACAACAACCAATCTTCCAACACGTAGGTGAAGTAATAAGTACTCTATGTATAAACATATTATGTTGGTGCCTATATAGGTCTTACTGAGTTGGTTCTCATTCGAGGAGATTGGTGTCTCCAAGAAGTTGGTGCCTACACAATATGTTGTTGAGTTGATGCTCAACTGAAGAGATTAGTCTCTCTAGTAGGTTGGTGCCTACACAATATATTGTTGAGTTGGTGCTCAATTGAAGATATCAATGTATCTATTTGGTTGGTTCTTACAAGATTTGTAACAATAGGTTGGTGCCTACAAAAATTTACAAAGACAAGTGCTTACGGTTTCCTCCCATAAGGGGTTCTAGATTAAACTCTATGTACCATGATTTGAGTTTATATGAATTTATTTTTTTGAAGATAATGAATGATGGATGAATTCTCATTTAAAGTGAAAGTATCTTATACTAATTCACTCCCCTCTCAATATAAGCATAATTTAAACACGTAAAGTCTTAGTTGAGTCATAGAGTTGTCCTTCATGTGAGTTTGAATTGTAGAATCCATACATTGCTAAAGACTTGAAAGCATAAAGAAGCATAACCATGATTGATAGCAACAGAGAAATATAAAACACAATTTACCATAGCATGATCTAATGAGAGAATTCAAGATGGTCCAAGTAGAAGAAGAGATTGAACAAAAGAAGAAGACATTTAAGAAAGAGACATCAGATGACATGCATACACACAAAGCACTTAAAGGAAAAGTTGATGACACCAGAATGATTGAATTGATGAATCCCCATGGTATAAGAGTTGTAGAATAGTTCTTGGGTTTTGACCTAGGAATCTAGAAAGCAGAGAAATATTAGGTTGGTTGAAGATGGTTCTCCACCATTGATTGTTATGCAGGGAAAATATGAGCAAAGGATAAGCCAAACAACTCTTCGAAGGCATGATGATGTAACAAGATATTCAAGAGGACCATTGTTGGGTGGGGTAGCCAAGTGTTAGGGACTCTTTGACTGCATGGGAACCTACTAGGCTAAAGAGTAACAGGTAATGGTAGAATCTTGTATATTTGTATCTCCCTATACAGTTGGAAGATGTTGTGACTGATTTACCTATGTAGACATGTTTGCATGGTTCATGCACAATAAGGATACTTTCGCAATATTAGAGACTCGATATGTTGTTGCACACTTGTTTGAGATGAGAAAGTATATGAGTGTGGGGAGGATATTGTGAGGCCTCTTAGGCCATTGTAATAAGTCATCACACATTATACATTAGCATAAGAGAATATACGAATAAATGTAATAAAGTGAGTATGTAATTACAAGAATTAAATTCATAAGTAATGTAAAGGATGTTAATGAATGATTAGTTGGAGTAGGTACAATTGCTCCAACCATCTATTCAATGTAAAAATAATCTTGAAGAAGGAATACAAATAGGTTGGTTAACTTTCCCTAAATTATCTCTTCTCTCTTGAGTATATGTGTGTGTTGTGATTTCCATAATGTAGCCTCTTCTTGAATTCCCGTGTAATATAGAAGATTACAACAATGCCCCTGCCAANCAATAGGTTGGTTAACTTTCCCTAAATTATCTCTTCTCTCTTGAGTATATGTGTGTGTTGTGATTTCCATAATGTAGCCTCTTCTTGAATTCCCGTGTAATATAGAAGATTACAACAATGCCCCTGCCAACTATATACTTTTACTTCTCACCAGAACCATCAAGATTTCTCTTCTAGAATATATTCAGTCATTTCTTAACTCAGATGATTCCAACATTCTAGTGATCAGAAACTCTTGGGATTATTTTAAATTCAAACTAGAGGGGTACCTCACATTACACATTTCTTATCTGCTCCCTTTTATTTTGTCTCTTTCCATATTTTGAATGTCGGGTGAAGGTTTGTGATAATGCATTCGACGTGCAGTATTCCTTTTCAATTCTTTTTCTAATTATATTCTCTTTCATTTGTCATCATCCTTGCTTGTTGCATCATTCACTTCAGTGTGGTTGGGTTAGGTAATATATAAATATGACATCTCATGGATCATCAAGCCCATCATTTTTAGCTCAATTTAATCAAAGTCGACGATGTTATCCAACATCCATGCTCATTTTCATAAGAAGAAATCCCAATATTTGCATGTGTCTTTTCATTTGGCATATAATAACTCTTCCCACTTGCTTTGACATTCCTCTCTATTAGAATTTTGTGGTGGTGTACTAAGATGAGGTTAGTATTCAACAATTTTATCACCAAAAAATTGCTCACAACAATAATGAAAATGGTTAAAGACAATACCAACACAACACATTAATCACAATACCTCAAGCATTTATATAACCTATTAAGCAAACAAAACTATAAAAAAGAGTTATTGAATTTCAACACATTTTCCCTAAACCTGACTTTCACAATCCATTTGATCCAACATAGTGTTGAATGCGCAAACTATGCAGTCTACACAAGGACCTTTGATGATGCGAAAATGGTGCATTAATGAAATTGGTTGGATCTCAACCACTTTCATATTGGAGTGCACTCAGAAAATACAATCAAATTGGCCCAAAATATAGTCTTGGGTCTATTGAGTGGATGGGTAGTACCTCCAAAGGGCTCTCATTCACACTACAAGCAAGTTATGAAAAAGATTGCATTGGTTCTATAAATACATGACCAAGGTATGCAAACAAAGGGAATAATTTTCAGTATTGTTATGTTGTTCATTTCGTTTTGGAGAAGCCATCATTCTCTTAGAGCCTCTTGAGAATTTATAGAAATTGTTTCACTTCTCTCCTCTTGAGAAGTTTTAAAATCAAGTCTTCACCATTCTATTTATATTTTCCATTGTTAGAAGAAGAGAGCTTTGTATTTGGGGGATTAAAGAGCCCTACCAAGGAGGAAGAGGGAACTCATAAGTTCCCATACTTCTCCTAGGTGTTATCAATTCAAAGATCATTCCTATTGGTAGCTATTCCTTTTTTCTCTTTCATGCATCCATTTGAATTTTTTACATGCTTAGTTTAGTGTTTATTTATTGTTATTTACTTTTCTGTTTTCTCTCTAGTTGAACCACTAATCAACTAACTCATTTATGTATTGTCTTGTTGTCCTAACAAGGAAATTAATATTATTGTTTTTTCTCACTCTAGTACTCAAACAAGCACAATATATTGGCAACCATACTGGGGAGATGGATCAAATTCCTCCCCAATTAGGATATCAAATCTTTCATTCTAATTTATTTGTGTTTGCAACAATCAAAACTAACCCATTCCAAATATTAGATGCAATAATTGGGCCTCTCATCAAGAGATATCAATTTAAATTTCAATCCCACCATTTCTCTGTGTTTACGCAAGTTTAGGAAAAACAGATGCACAAGTCGCGTGGAACTAGGCATTGTCTATCTTTTCATTTTGTGCATATTACATAGATGTGCACCGTGTGTGACTATATTAAATAGAACTCATGCAGTAGGCTTCTTTACCACTAATTGTTAGAATTATTGAACCTGATTTCACTAAGAAGGATAGGTTTATTTTTCAACACTCTGTAAATCAATGAAAAATAGAGGTTGAGTTATTTATTGCATAGGTACTTAGCCACACATGGACATTTAGAGGGATAAAAATAACCATATAATCTATCCCTTTTCTTGTTGCCACATGGATGGATTAGTATAACATTTTAAATTCATAATTAAATCTTTTCTTTTACAAATCATCACATTAAATCGAGGATAGGAGAATATTTTGATATCTTTGAGTATGCTCATTCCCTTGCACCATTGAACGATTCAAGGGGAATGAGAAAAAAGGTCTCTTAAGAAATATCCATCTCCCTTTAAAAATAAATCTATCAAGAGAGGCCAATAAGGAAGATGAAGTACGAAGTGCATGGAACGCACATAAATTGAGGAAGGTTCAAAGTGGTTAAAGAAGCAAAAAATAAGGAATGAAGTAAGGAAAAGAAAGAATCATCAAAGAATATGGATCATGTACAACTCAGTAAGTGGAAGAAGACACCAATGGATGCTTTGGAGAACCTCGCGGAAAAGAAGGAAGGACAGGCTGGCGAGGCCCTGAAAATGCGGGTCATGTGGACCTAGGGTTTTGGATATAGGGTTTTTACACCTAGACTTCGGTCTAAGGTTGTTTGAGAGTCATGTAATGTATAAATAAAGGTCTAGAAGAGTTGAGAGGGGGTTTTTGGTCTTTTGGTTACTATTATTGTTGATGAGAGAAGTATTAAGAGAGAAGGATTTTTGTTGTAAGAGTGTATGTATTATGGATCTTTAGTTGGGTGCAAAGATCATCCCTATATCTAGGTGTGTAGGGAGAGGAGATGAAGAGAGGAAGAGAGAGAGATGCAACTAAGTGCGCAAATAGAGCTGTATGTTTTCATCTAATATATCAATAAACACAGTTCTGTGGATGTAGCCCTAGGGAGAGGGTGAAGCACACATATATTGTTGTTCTTCATGGTTGGTGTTGTGTTATTTGCTATCTATTATACTGTTATTGCATGGTATTTTCCTTATTAAAAATAGAAGGTATAATCCAACTTCGTGAAGCTAAGTGTAAGACTATTAAGGAATATCTGGGTTATATTGCATTTTTGTTCTGGATTCACTTTGCATTTCCTCTAGTTGTAGACACCTATGTCCTGCAACCCCCCTATTGCTAGTTCAGGTGAGACTTAATCTGCTTCGTAAGTGTTGTTGAAAGAGCCACTAGTTAGGGATTGTTGGTGCGTTGTTTGAATTGAACCCAGGTTCTTCCCCTGTGCCAATAAATGCAGATTGTATTTTCTGTGTCTAGTACCCAATTCCAACTGCACTTGGTACCTAGACCCTTCTTTCTTTTCTTTTACTGAGAGATGTGAGGCAGTTGGTTGACACAATACAGCTTCAACCGGCTCCCATTTACTAAACCATCCTTCCATTCTCCATTAAGATTCTTCAAATACGCAGGTTGACCTTCTGTAACATAGGAAACTTTGAACGGTCCAAGACAATGTGTCCTGAACTTTCCTGGATGCTTCATGAACTTGTTGTCATATAACAGTACCAAATCTCCTTGTTTAGATGCTTTCCTCTTGATATATCTGTCATGGTAAGCCTTTTCTCATTCTTTTTGTACCTTTTGATGAAATCTTGCTATAAACCTATCTTCCTCTAATTCAATCAACTACATGAGCCTATCTTGAACAATGCCAGTATCATCCATACCTATAAATGCTGCAATTCGTAAACTAGGAACCAAATATTCCATAGGTACCACTGCTTCCAAGCCATAAACTAATTTAAAGGGAGTTTGCCTTGTTAAATTTTTGCAAGTAGTTCGATAAGCCCATAATACTGTTGGAATTCTTAAATCCCAATCATCTCTGTTAACACTGAAAATCTTGATCAGTGTTGTCTCCAAGATCTTATTTAAAGCTTTGACTATACCATTCACTTGTGGGGGATATGGTGTGCTACTCTGATGGTGAACTTCGAACTCTTGACTCAAGGCTTCAATGGTTTTTTTAATGAAGTGTGTACCTTTATCACTCATAACGATCTTCGGGAATCCAAATATGGTTATGATATCATCAAAGATGAATCATGTAGTTGTAGTTTCACTATAGTCTTTAACTACTCTTGCTTCTTCCCATCTGGTCAAATACTCTGCAGCAGTGATGATGTATCGAGATCCTGTGTGCCTTCCTAGTGGGTTGATAGGTCCCACAATGTCAATATCCCATTTCTCAAAGGCCTGTAAAGTTACCTGAGTGCTAAAGGAATTTCATCCCATCTAGAAGGAGAGTACCACAAGCCTTATAACTCTATTGCCCCTAAACTTCCTAGATTTCTCCAGCTTTGCCCTAAGAGGAGTCTTGCAACGTTGCACAGGGAGGTAGCTAGTGCTATCCTTTGGCATACATCACAGGCTCTGTAGTATTCCTTAGCATCCATATGTAAAGTGGGCCACCAGAGGCTAACTCTGAGAATGTTCTTTGTTGTTGCTTTCCCTGCATAGTGTCCTCCTATGATGCCTCATGTGCTTATGCTAGAATCAATGGTATTTATTCCTCCATAATGCATCTCCTCAAGATCTCATTTGGTCCCATCTTATATAACTGTCGAGGTATTTGAAAATATGTAGTGCAGACGACCAACTATTTCTTATGAATGATTGTATATTTGTGAGGTGCCATTCCCATGGACAGGAGCTGGACTATCTTAGTGAAGTGATCATCAACTTTCCTGATGGCCAACAACTGTGCATCTGGTAGTGTATCCTCCAAATTGCTAGGTTCCTCTTCATGTTCTAACCTAGATAAGTGGTCATGCCCCTTATTCATTCTCCCTATCTTGACCACAATCTCAAAATCATATTCCTAGAATAATAACAACAATCTACATATTCTTCCCCACAACACTGGTCACTTGTTGAATAAGTACTTTAATTCATAATGACCAGTGAACATATTAAAATGTCCTCCCAACAAGTAGTGTCTAAACTTTTGCAGCATGTATACCATAGCTAAGCTTTCTCTTTTAGAGGTAGTATAATTTATTTAAGGTGTAGAAATATTCCTGCTTGCAAAGGCTATAGGTTGATCAATACATCTTGCACCTGGTTGTGTTAAAACTGCTCCTAATGCAATGGATGAAGCATCGAAAAAAACATTGAATTCCTTACTCCAATCTAGGAAAATCAAAATAGGCGCAGTGACCATTTTCTGCTTTAGTGTGTCGAAGCTCTGTTGGCATTCCTCTGTCCATTGAAACTTAATATATTTCTTTAATAACTTCTCCATAGGTGTTTTTATATGTGCATAGACCTTATTGAACTTTATGTAGTATCCAGTGTGTCCTAATGCAGTGTGCAACTGTCTAAATGAAGTAGGAGGAGGTAGATAAAAAATGATAATGATCTTAGACGGATCTATCAACAACCCCTGATTACATACAATGTGTCCTAACAACACTCCAAAAGGTGAAAAGAAAATGCATTTCTTCAGATTCAAGGAAATATGACATTGCCTGCACTTATCTAACATTAATCTCAAACATTCAATATGATTTTTCAGTAGGATAAAAATGGTCCAATCATCAAAGTATGCTTGCAAACACTTCTATAAAAATTCTTTAAATGCTTCGACCACCACCCTGGAAAATATGGTTGGTGCATTATTTAACCCAAAAGGCATCACAGTGTACTGATAAGAACACTATTTTGTTGCAAATGTGGTCTTATGTCTATCCTCCTTAGCAATTATGATCTGGTGATAGCCTAAAAATCCATTTGTAAATGAATAGACTTCCTATCCTTCTACATTATCTAGGACCTCATCAATAAAAGGTGTAGGAAATGGATCATGTAAACATGCATCATTCAGTTTCCCTAGATATACATAGATTTTGATTTCTCCCGACTTCTTATCTTTGGCCACCATAGGGCTGATCCATTCATATTCTTCAACTGGTTCTATGATTACTACTTCCATCATTCTATCTAATTCAATATTGACTTTATTCTTGTACTTCAGATTCAATCTATAAGGTCTCTGCTTGACTCGCCTTGCATCTAGTTTCAAAGTAATATCCATTTCTCCCACGGGTCCTTTTATGCCCTTCATGTCTGTGAACTTGGTTGGAAACAAGTCCTGATACTCATGCAGTAGTTCTGTAATCTTATCAATAGTAGCATCATCCCAATAGTCTCCAACATTTACCAACTTATGGGTTTGCTTTGTTCCAATATTAACCTTCTTAATTTTAATAGGTTGTCCAATAAAAGGTAATCTGATCCATGTCCCTTCTATGTCTCTATGACCTTCAGTTTATGCATTGTTTACATCCCTAGGGTCATCATCGTCATAAACATTAATATTATAACAACCCTGTAATTTTTGAAGAGGTGTAGTTTGTTATAACCCTATAATTTATAGGATCAATTGTTGATTGTAATATTGTTCCTTTAGTGTTTTTGACTTGCAGATATTCTCGCATTCTAAAAAAGAAAGAAAAGAAAAGAAAAGAGAAAAACAAAAAGAGGGCATAAAAGAAAAAGGATAAAGCCCCATGAATTGATAATGACTTGATCCATATAGTGTAAACATGGCCAAGTCTTTTAAATTTAAGTATTTAGGATTAGTGAAAAAGCTTGGATATACTATCTAGTCTTAGCCAAGTAAATTAGGTTAGCTAGTGAATAAATTTGATCAAACACTCTAATATTGGTCAAATAACCCCAGGGTAGAGTATTTTCCTAGCCCAACATTTTAAATTGGGTTAAAGGTGCAAAGGAGTAGGTTAGAACATAGGTTAGTTAGTTTCTCTTAAATAAAATGTGTAAGATGATCAATGAAAATACAGGATTTTGATGGTGAAATGTTTTTCTAACCCCGTGGTGACAAAAGAAAGGGGGGCAGTGCGCAAAACCAATAAAAAGTTCACTAAGCCTAAGTTTGGCCTCATATATTGAAACGCGCCCCAGAGAGTAAAGATCGAGCCTATATCTATGAATAAGTTGTTGGTGCCCAGATCTACGGTTCTGATGAGTTTCCGGATCCCCTCGACCATTCTACCTTTACTAGTGGGAGGGGGGGTCTGAAAAGGTGATTAAAGTGTGTGCTCAGATCTATGGTCATCCCATCAGTGCATGAATGGATGGTCCACATATTACAGACCCCCTCGACCATTCTACCTTTAATGGTGGGGGAAGGGTCCGACATGATGGTTAAGAAACGCGCTCAAAACAATGACAAATCTAGTTTTTCTCAGATCAATGGTCAACAAGGGATCTCAGACCCCCCAACCTTTCTACCTTTAACAATAGAGGGGGGAGTCCAAAATGAAGCAGCATCCAGGCAGGCCCCATCCCTAAGTGGCATCATCTCATTTCATCTTACCTCCACGCTCCAAAAATTTACCACCTATCATTTTTCCAACTCACCACCATCATCTAGAGATGTCACAACCCAAAACCACTCTTTGCAAGTTACATGTTAGACCCTGTCATCCTGTCCCATCCATCTAACCGTTATGGGTTATATCTTTTCGTTCATCCCCCAATCACCATGCTGGACGTCAACCAGATACACACGTCAAATGTCTTTCACCCTACCCTCTCACACTCTAAAGGACCTGTTAACCATTTATTATTGGCCACATACCTGTTGTTCACCTGACCTGTCCTTGTTTTTTTTTTGCCCAACGGACACCCGTTCACTAAATCCCAACCCCGTTTTGGTCATTCGCATTGCACTCACACTCCATGCCTATCAGAGACTCATTCTTCTTTGCCTTCACAACATCTCATCTAGCCTTATCTTTTGACTACTAACGTGTGTGCAATGTGCAGGTACCTATGGAAATCAATGGCATCTAAAAGTAAAAAGTCAAATGTGGAGGAAAATCCTTTTCTCCCACCTCCTGTTGATCTTGACTGGATCCCATTAGCAGACAAAGACTATTTAATCTCAAAAACCAGGTTTGAATTCGACTTTGCTGAGCTACATTCGTGGTTCAAGGACACCTTCATCGATCAGAGCGATGAAATTGGGCTCTGGCAGTCAAGTCTCCCTCTGTATATTTTTCCCCAATTCTATCACTTTCCCAAATTCGCTCTCAAATTCCAAGCACACTACCTACCTGATTAGAGAGCCATAGTGTCTTCGTTTGGAGATACCTTTTTCCTTATTACACCCAAGGCCATTGATCAAATGATGCAGGTAACCAGAGCCAAACCTCGTTCTCCTCTCACAATTCAAATTATGACATAAATGTATCAGAACTTGTCTTTCCCCCAGAGAGCACAAATCTTTGAGTTGTTCCTCAGACAAGATGCCCAATTCCCTAAAAAGAATCCTGCCTATCATTCCTCCATATTTTCAAAAAAGGGAAATCAGATTATCTCGACACTGTGTTGTTTGCTCGATTACTTCTTAGATGAATGGGTGGATGAGCCTATCCTAGGTTTCCTGTCCATTTTCTCCACTTAAGAGAAAGTGGCCATCCAGTTTGATTATAGTGGTTTTTTGGCCGAGAACCTGCATGAGCAACTAAAAAATTTCTATATAGAAGGCATGTTCTGGTATTCTTCAATATTGGCCTACATGTTAATGTTCTATCAATCAGACAAATTTCCCTTTCTCATGCAAAAGATGGACAAGGATGGGAAACCAAAAGCAATAACTCTATGGACATCGCTGCTCAGAAGAAACTCCATTGAGTTTATTTTCAAACAATTTATCGATTTGTTTTATCACCCAGTGGTGGGCATGCTCAGTGGAAGACCAGAATCGAGGATAAACGAGGAGATCCAAAGAGTTCTGCACCTTTTGGATCTCACAAAGACTTGGGACTGGTTCCTATACCAGAATCACATGGAGATCAGAGTGTATGGGTGTGAACTAGCTCCATACAAATTTCCCAAGTATGTGTTACACATTATTTTCATCATCCTTATGAGCATTAATGATCTAAGCCTATTTGTTTCCTTCAGAGGGATTAGTGGCCTGAGTTCCTGAAGAGAGAAGGGAGAAGAACTTTTTCTGAGAAAAGAAGTTGCATTTTCCTTTGTAAAAATCCCATAAGAAAGGAAGTTCACGGGTTGCTATATAGGCAGGGTGTGAGAATGACTAATTCTTGCAGTTTACACCATAGCTAGGTTGCGAGAGGTTCACAGGTTGCTCTATAGGTAGGGTGTGAGAATTCTTACACGTGGGAAAAATGAGCATTTTCTCAAATCCTCTAGAAGGAGAAACTTCCATGGTAAGGTGGCATCCGAATGGTTTGGATGTTACTCACTTTCATGATTTAGTGGGATCATCCTAACCTCCTCACCTTATCCTCTTCAACTTATAAACGGAGAGGATCTCTCATGGAGAAAGTTGGCTTTTGAGCTTGGAGCTTTGGGATTGGCTAAGTTGGATTTGGCTTGGAATTATTAGCTTGATTAGAGTGGTTTTGAGTTTTCCCTTTGTCAAGATAGATTGTGAATACTATCAGATCTATGCTCTTAGAATTCTTGAAGTGAAAGTGTGTGGGGAACGAAGGACAGTTGGAAGGGACCTTGCGACATCAAGGCCATGGTTGTAATCTCTCTTTCACATTTAATATGATACAGTAATATGATTCTTTCCTATAATGCTTGTTGTGTTTTATTATATAATTCCTTGATCACATACATAGGTTTATATTGAGTTTATGCTATTGCTATCACTTTGGTTGGTTGCATTATTTTGCAGGTTCATCATCGTATGAGCATTGGAACAAAGCTAGGATGGTGATGGCAAGAGGAAGTGGCATTTAAATGGTATGTCACCTATCCCTCTTTAGTTAGTAAATTCA
>JASDQU010373909.1:36017-62282 GCA_032191745.1 Picea mariana | reverse complement strand
GTTCAGAGTTCAGTGGTTCTTGTCACCTCCCAAAAGAGTTTCCATCTCCAAGTGGAGCCGCTATTATAACCCTATAATTCATAGGATCATCTGGTGACTGGAAAATTTTCACTCTAGATGTATTTTGGCTTGCAAATAATATTTCATTTCTGCAAATTATTTTCAAGAAAATTCATGGTTTTGATGTTGAATTGTGTTTCCTAACCCCATGGTGACAAAAGCAAGGAAAGCAGTGCACAAAACCCACAAAAAGCACTAAACCTAAGTTTTTGTTGCATTCACGCCTAGAGAATAAAGAACGCGCTAGATCGATGGTCAATCTAGTGACGCGTAGATCAACGGCTAATAGTGGATTCTGGACCCCCTCGACCGTTCTGCTTTTAATGATGGGGGGGGTCCAGAATGGTGATTAACAAGTGCACACAGATCTACGTTCATCCTGACAGCACGCAGATGGACGGTCTACAAGCAATTCTGGACCCCCTCAACCGTTCTGCCTTTAACGGTGGGGAGGGTCCGGAATGAGGCGGTTTTCTTGGTGGGCCCTGTCCCAACGTGTCGTCAATCCATTGCATCAAATCTCCTCCACTCCAAACCACTTACTTCTCACCACCCTTCCAACTTACCGCCATACCGGCAATACCATACTACCCCTGCCTCATAACATCATCCTCCATTATCCCGCCACCCATCCATGAATAAACAAACTTAGGATAAAAAGAACAATAGATTAATAATGTTAGTAACAAAATTGGTGTAGTTAGTTTAATCAAAATATGTTATACTAATAATTAATTAATTGATTGATTAATTAATTAATTAATAATTAAGTTAGTTGTTAAATTAGTAATAAGGTTAGTGTTTATTAATTAAACATTAAATAAAACATATAAAATAAAAAATACATGTAAATTAAATAGAAATTAAATAAAACATATATTAAATAAAAAACAAAAACAATAAAATAAAAGTCACATCATTTTCCCTCCCGCAACTTTACATTCACACATCCCCAAAATTAAATCAACGTCCAATAATAATTACGGACCCCCTTGCCATCCGAATTTTAACGAGAGGGGGGGGTCCGAAATGAAGTTGTTTCCTAAAACCACTCTTGGACACTTGGCAGCTCCACAAGCCAGCGGACCCCCCCCAAAAAAAAAAACCACTTACCACCTCAGGGGGGGTCCGAAATTACCACCTTTCCCCAAAAAACCTCTTTCGCAACGTTTTTGACCAGTCTTTTTCCAAAGGCGTTTCTGGGAAAATGGAGATGAATTTTAAAAAACCGAAAGAGGTTTTTGTTCAAAACGGGATGAAGAACAAAAAACTATCCCAAGTTTTGCACAGGTACCACCATTTGGGAGAATCAAAACTTTGTTTCAGCCTCATTTTTCATATTTTTGGTTTTTCTTGTTACAGTCCCGATTTTGCGGGAGATGTTTCGAGCTAGAGATGAAATTTGAGAAACTGAAGGAGGTTTTTTCTCCAGACAAGCTCATATAAAATAACCTCCTTCAGTTTTTTCCCAGGTGTCAGCGTTCAATAGAAACATATGTCTGAGCGTACCCCTATTTTCAGCATATTCGGCTAAATTTGCAATGCCATATCTTTGGGATTTACTTGCTATTTTCGGCCAGAAGGATCGAATTTGATCTCCTGAGCCTAAGGATTTTAATGTTTATTTATATCCATGTTTGTAATAGAGTAGGGGTGGATTCTTTCTCCCTGGAAAGCTGTTATCTGTAATTTTTTTCAAATTCATCAGCAATAAAAGGGACTTTTTCACAGCATTCCTGTGTGTTGACGATTGGTGAAGTCTTCTTTCTTCGTCGAATGTGATTCTACTCAGTCATCATCATGTTTTCTTTCTTTGGTTTTTAAAAGGAGATTTAGCATAGAATTTATCTATGATACTCTGTGTCGAGCTTTTAAAATCTTAATGTTTTCTTCTGATATTACAATGATTAAATTCTTAAATGCTTTGTTATTGTGATTGACCATCCCCTCCGCTTTTGTTGTACACCTCTTTACTTTAAAAGGATCCAATGTTTGCATTAACTTGACCTGTGGAAATACCTTGTAAATCTGTGTTTGAGTTCAAACTTGTCACAGACGCCATAGCTCAATGGGATTCTAAAGCAGTCCTTTTAGCCAAACACCTCAAATCTAAAATCCAGACTTTGAACTCATTAGCTAGCCTAATATCTATTCAAACAAATCTGTATCAAACAAAGAGATCCCTCTCTGCATTTTAAAGGGCTAGATCCAAGACTTGAAGCGGTTTTGATGTTGCCTCTATGACTTCCTCCATAGCCTTGGGAAAATTACAGAGTTATAACACTCGTGGTCAACAATTCTCAATCAAAAACTGAGAATATCGATGTCAGAATGTATTCATCCCTTATGGGTACCTTCGAATTCATGGCACCGATTCATCATGTTTATGCCATGTCTAGTAGGCCCGTTCCTTCAGAGAGGTTCGTTCCTTTCTGCACTTCCTATTTTAACGATCCTTGGACCTTACCTTCCTTAACTTCATCTTGTGAAGGTCAGTCGTATGCTGGAATAGCCATGCCATTATCAGTAGTGGAGATTTAGTATCAAGTTATTGACTCTTCCATCGATCTCGATCCTATTACCTCGCTGACGGACGAGGAGGATCCTATTCTTAAGCCTGTGTGGTCCACTTCGTTTTCTTGCTCATGTGACTTCCTTGATGAGACTTTGCCCTCGGATGAAGCCATCATCGAAGCCATGAATGGTTTTGAAAAACCTTGGGATGATATGCATCATCGCTCTTATTTTCTCCTAGAGCTTGCTAGAATTGAACAAGATGACTTTCGATCTACTTTGAGCGAAATAGTTGGTCACATCGTAGTTCCACTTGATACGCACGATATTTATGTCAAAGGAAATATGGCGAGTATCTCTCCTACCGTCACGATCGATATCTCTCGTACTCCTGGAAAGATTGAAAATGTACATATCGGTGAGGATTGTTCGCTAGAAGAAATCCTGATCTACATCGAACTCTTCAAGGAATTCTGAGATGTATTTGCTTGGTCATATGAAGAGATGCTAGGAATAGGCCCTCGTATTGTCGAACATGAGATTAGAACTTATCTGGATGCTAAGCCTATTCGACAATGTATTAGAGTTGTTAATCCCCAAAAGGCCCCTACTATTAAGGTAGAGGTAGAGAAACTACTTAATGTTGGTTTTATCTACCCGGTTCCTTTAAATGAATGGGTATCCAATCTGGTTCCTGTGAATAAGAAGCAAGGAACCATCCGTGTATGCATGGACTTTTGTGAACTGAACAAGGCATGTCCTAAGGACAACTTTCCGACACCTTTCATCGAGTGTGTGGGAAGCAAAGTGTTTTCTTTCATGGATGGATTTTTAGGGTATAACCAAATTCAAATTAAACCCAAGGATCAACACAAGATGGAATTCATTTGTCCTTGGGGTAATTTTTCATACCGGAAGATTCCTTTCGGCCTTAAAAACACTGGAGCAACCTTCCAACGTGTTATGACCTTTGCATTCCACAATCTCAACCATATAGTCAAAGCTTATCTTGACGATCTTACTACTCACTCTCATAAGAGAGTGGATCACTCCAAGCACCTTTGGCTAGTTTTTGAAAGATGTCGTTATTATAGAATCCGATTGAACCCTTATAAGTGCATCTTTTGCGTTAAGTCTGGTCATCTTTTGGGTTTTCTAGTTTCTGAGTCTGGGATCATGGTAGATCCATTAAAGGTTGAGGCAATACTTCAGTTGCCTCCCCCACGCACTATTCGACAACTTCAAGGTTTACATGAGAAAGCTAACTTTTTACGTCGATTTATACTAAATTATGCCAATATCACTAAGGGTTTCATGCGTCTTTTGAGGAAGGACACCCCTTTTATCTGGGATGAGCGAGCTCAGAAGTCCTCTGTTGAAGTCTCCTGGCTATAGTAGGGATTACTTTCTTTCTTTATATCGTCGCGTCTGAAGAGACGATTGGTAAGGTTTTGGTTCAGGCGGATGATGAGTTCCGCGAGCACGTCATCTACTATCTTAGCCAAAACTTAGTCGGTCCTGAGCTCAATGATTCTCACATTGAAAAGCTAGCTTTGGTTGTCGTTCACGCAGTCCAACATTTACGCCATTATATATTGCTTTACAAGACTATTGTGGTTGTCGATGTCAATCCATTTCAATACATCCTTACCAGGCATATCATAGGGGAGAAATATAATAAATGGATTGTCATTCTAGAAGAATTTGATTTTGATTTCGCCTCTATGAAATCCAAGAAATCACTAGTATTTGCAGAGTTAATATATGACTTCCCACGATTGGATGAGGATGTTATCCATGTTGATTTGTTTGCAGACGAACACATTTTCCTTGTCTAGTCGTCCGACCCCTGGTATGGAGACATCATCCTCTATCTTCAAACTTTGAAGTTCCCTCAGCATCTCTCGCGAGATGACCGACAGCATGTACGATACCAAGCTAAGAATTACACTCTTGTCGGTGATTATTTGTATCGCCGAGGAATAGACAATATATTGCATCATTGTTTAACTCACGAGGAAGACGATTCAGTTATAAATGATTTCCACAGTGGGGCTTGTGGTGGTCATCTATCCGAGCTTGTGACAGCCCAGAAAATTTTGCGAGCTGGTTATTTCTAGCCATCTATCTTGAAATATTGTGTTGAAGTGATTAAGAAGTGTCACCCCTACCAGGTTTTCACTCGGAAATTGCGCTCGCATGCAGCGCCTCCTCACCTAGTTATTCTCGTCGGTCCCTTCACTAAGTGGGGGGTGGACTTCGTGGATTGAAACCCAACTTCGGTTGGGGGGGCATCATCACATTATTGTGGTCGTCAACTACTTTACTAAGTGGGTCGAAGCCATGCCTATAGTTAAATCCGACGAGAATACTGTCGCCCTCTTCGTATTCAATCAAACTATCGTCTGGTTCGGTATCCCGAGTGAGATTGTCAATGATCATGGATGTCACTTTCAGAACGAAATGATGGAAGAGCTAGCATCTGATTTAGGGTTTAAGCATGGTCATCATTCCCCTTACTATCCCTAGGAAAATGGATAGGTATAGGCCATCAACAAGTCTCTCAAGACCATTTTGCAGAAAATTGTCAGCAGATTAAGTCTGACTGGCACATTATGCTATATCCCGCACTCTAGGCATACCGAACCTCGGTCAAGAGTGCCACTAGATTTTCCCCTTTTCAGTTAGTACACGATGTGGAGTCGATATTACCTATTGAATGTGAGATCCCTTCTCTTAAGTTGGCAGTCGCACTCCTACCTGACACTTTTGATCTCGAGCGATGCCTTGTACACCTAGAGAGTCTTGATGAGCAACGCTGGGGGCAGGCAAGTTCAAACCCATGTGGCATGGTCCCTATATCGTGTGACGTGTCTTAGAAAAAGGATCATATGAGTTAGAATATTATGAAGGGAATATGTTGGCTAAGCCCAGGAATGGGATCTACTTGAAAAGATATTACGCTTGAGCCCCAAGCTTGGGCGTAACTCTTTGTATACTAATGTAATTTAGTGTATATATATTTTCCCTTTCTTTTTGTCTTCATCTTGCTTATCGATTTTTCCCTTGGTTGGCAAATGTCAACGGAGTCTTTGGTCTACTTAGGATTCACAGACGGATCCAGTCATCATACACAGAACTTGGCTTCCGTCGCTTGGGTGGTTTACTCACCCAAGGTTCTACTGGTGTCTTCGGGTGGCGTATGCCTAGGGCCATCCACGAATAATGTGGCCAAATATAGCGTCGTTATAGAACTTTTGCGTGATGCTATATCACATGGAATTCGCTCTTTAGAGGTTCGTCTGGATTCCTAGTTAGTAGTGTGTCATTTGAACAGCAGTTATCATGTGCGTGATCCTACTTTACTCCAACTATTCCTACGGGTACGTATTTTAGAACAACAGTTTGATTTTATTACTTATTATCACATACCTAGAAGTTTTAATTATGTATTTGATGCTTATGCTAATTTCGTTTTAGATTGGCATTTGTCACATAACTAAAGCAAATAAAACCATCTCATCAATATACACATTGTAATATAAGTAAAGCCGAAGATCCTTGTTTTATATATATTTCAAAAAATATGGTGTTTATAGTACAAAATTGGGGCCAACACCCTCAATACACATATACAGCCGATAATACAAGATCCACAACATCTACGCCTATAGTGTTGGATGTGTGTCATGATAACAAACTACGGAGCTTGCAAGACACCGAAAGAGTTGCACCCAAGCTCTGGGCACACCAACTAATTGTCGTTGCATGGCCTCTGGCAGATCCTCTACCTGAATCATCGGAATCCTATGTGTCAAATGAGACAGGTTTCCCTACATGTTTTGAAAGATTCTCTGTGCTTCTCCTCCCACCGCCTCATCTCTCCGGTGCCCCTAACGATGTCATGGAAGCACGTCTAGCCATCATGGACCTACGTCAGCGTCACACAAGTGTCTAGTTAGTACTTAAGCATCATCCAAAAATATTTTTGTTTTATTATACAAAAATACAAAAAAATGAAATATTTAAAAAAATTGGCATACCTATGTCCCCGTAGGCGGTCCCTGGTGGCAATGGCATGTCAAGGTCCCCTCTAAAGTCGATCCCTGCATAGGGGTAGTCATCCATAGCAATGACCTGTCACCTCCACCAATAGAAGAAATCATCATTGTAGGGTGTGGGCACCCTACCTCCCCTCTGTCATCTCATTACCTCGGTCCACCGTGCCATGGTTGGATTGTGAGGTCCTCTCAGAATGACCTCGACTCTAGGTCCCAAACCTGGAACCTGCTCGAAGAAAAATCTACATAAGATAGAGGAAAATCTGGAGTTCATCTTGTCACTTTGTTTACACTCTGACAACTGGATCTTCATATTAGCTAGTAGTGAGGTACACCAATCGTATATCGTGGGTCTCAATCACTCTACAGAATAGAATTTGATTATGTGATCCTGGTCAAAACGAGGACAACAATATTGAGGCTGAGATTGTTTATCGTTGGGATGGGGAGTTGACTCTCAACCTTCTTAGTCCCTGATACATAGTGAGCGTCTATGTACTCCTCTATATTCATCGCGCTCCCAACTCCCTGGGCTTTGAGGTTCACCACTTCACCCCGGCGCGATAACCCGATCAAAAAGTATATATCCTCGACTTCAATCCTCAATGGTTTCCCATCGAGGTTGAAGCTCTGACTGTCATGATCCCAGTAATCCACGAGAAACTCAAGCAACCTCACCTGGGCCTCATCCCTTTGAGTGCCCAAAATTTATACAAGATGCATATTTTCAAGGCCATTTGAGCCCCAGGATCTCTTTCCATAGCATCATCTACCTCCTCATGTTCTCTTTCCCTCCATTCTAGCATCATCCTACCAGATAAAAATTAATTTTTGAGTTAGAAACCATATAAAACCTTGTTTACGGATTTGTACGCGGGCTGCAGCATTCACAGTCGCGTATAGGGTTGAGTACATGTGTCCTGTATTTTACATAGTTGCGTATAAACTCATGTATACACGACCTGATGAATGGTAGACCGCATACACCGAAATACTCAATTTGCGCCCTAATTTACTCAAATTTTGAAACTTAAATTAAAAATCTAATCCACTAGAAAGGAAGAGGAGGGGAAGAGGAATTACCTGGTCCAGATGGTCTCTGATTTCATCGCCCGATGCTCCCAGAATCACCAGTTGAATATCGAAGGTAATTTGGTTTGATTTTCACTACTTGGGCAAAAAATCAAAATGACATAGTAAAATTTGGTTTTTGTTACTATTAATAGCAGTTTTTACCCACTTTTTATAGTTTTGAATCATATTTTCGCCTAATGGACTAATACAGCAATGGATTGAGTTGGTTTTTGTAGTTTTCACCGGGAATTCTTATGGATTTTAGCATTATATTGACCGTTCGTAACTACGGGCGGGTATTTTCGCTACCCAACATATAGGATAAGTATCCATTCCACCATGCACATTTGCATTGTCCTATAACTATCACTCGTATGGCTCAGGTATAAACCCATTTGTTGCAACACAAAACCTTCCATTTACTATAATATGTGTCATTATCAAGTGCTAGAGACTTACCAAACATGGGTACCCTAGTTATATCCTCTGATTCATTTGGTGCCCATGCAGAGATTTTTTTGTAGGACCGAGAGTCCCTTATAGCTAATACATGACTTTATGTTGAGCCTCATTTCTCACTCATAAACATGTTGTGCACAATGCTATCTCACATGGTATTCACTCTTTAGAGGTTCACCTGGATTCCCAGTTAGTAGTATGTCAGTTGAATGGCAGTTACCGTGTGCGTGATCCTACTTTACTCTGACGATTCCTACGGGTACGTCTTTTAGAACGATAGTTTGATTTTATTACTTATTATCACATACCTAGGAGTTCTAATTATGTATCTGATGCTTATGCTAATTTCGTTTTAGATTGGCATTTGTCACATAGCTAAAGCAAAGAAAACCATCTCATCAATGTACACATTGTAATATAAGTAAAGCCGAAGATCCATGTTTTATATATATTTCAAAAAATATGGTGTTTCTAGTACAAAATTAGGGCCAACACCCTCAATACACCTATACAGCCAAAAATACAAGATCCACGACATATACGCATGTGGCGTCGGATGTGTGTCATGATAGCAAACTACGATGTTTGCGAGAAGTCGAAAGAGTTGTACCCAAGCTCTGGGCACACCAACTACTTGTTGTTGCATGGCCTCTATCAGATCCTTTACCTAAACCATCATAATCCTATGTGTCAAACGAGATAGGTTGCCTTGCACGTTTTGAAGGATTCTCTATTCTTCTCCTCCCGCTACCTCATCTACCCAGTGCCTCTGACGATGTCGTGGAATCCCGTCCGATCGTCGTGGACCTACGTTTGCGTCACACAAGTGTCTAGTTAGTACTTAAGCATCATCCAAATATATTTTTGTTTTATTACACAAAAATACAAAAAAATGAAATATTTAAAAACATTGACATACCTATGTCCCCGTAGGCGGTCCCTGGTGG
Organism: Picea mariana; assembly: GCA_032191745.1. NCBI lineage: Eukaryota > Viridiplantae > Streptophyta > Pinopsida > Pinales > Pinaceae > Picea > Picea mariana. Next base: position 53,167 of record JASDQU010373909.1, on the reverse strand, counting down.
CAATGGCATGTCAGGGTCCCCTCTGAAGTTGATCCCTGCATAGGGGTAGTCATTCATAGCAATGACCTTTCGCCTCCACCAGTATAAGAAATCATCGTTGTAGGGTGTGGGCACCCTACCACCCCCCTGCCATCTCATTACCTCAGTCCATCGTGCCATGGCTAGATCGTGATGTCCTCTCAAAATGACCTCGACTCTAGGTCCCAAACCTGGAACCCGCTCAAAGAAAAAGATACATAAGATAGAGGCAAACCCAAATTTCCTATTGTCACCATGTTTACACTTTGTCAACCGGCTCTTCATATTAGCCAGTTGTGAGGTACACCAATTGTATATCGTGGGTCTCAAGCACTCTATAGAATAGAACATTAGCGACATTGATGCTTGGTGCAATGAAGTCGATCCTATGATCCTGGTCAAAATGAGGACAACAATATATTGAGGTTGAGATTGTTTATCGCTCGGACGGGGAGTTGACTCCCAACCTTCTCGGTCCCTGCTACACAGTGAGCGTCTATGTACTCCTCTATCTTCATCGCACTCCCAAATCCCCAGTATTTGAGGTTCACTACTTCACCCCGACACGATAACCCAGTCAAAAAGTATATATCCTTGACTTCAATCCTCAATGGTTTCCCATTGAGGTTGAAGCTCTCACTGGCAGGATCCCAGTAATCCACGAGCAACTCAAGCAACCTCTCATGGGCCCTCATCCCTTTGAGTGCCCAAAATTTATACAAGCCACATCTTTTCAAGGCCATTTGGGCCCCGGGATCTCTTTTCACAACAGCATCTACCTCCTCATGTTCCCTTTCCCTCCATTCTAGCACCATCTTGCCAGATAAAAATCAATTTTTGAGTTAACAACTATAGAAAACCTTGTTTACGGACCTGCACGCGGGCTACAGCATTCACGGTCACGTATAGGGTTGAGTACACGCATCTTGTATTTTACACAGTTGTGTATAACCTCATGTATACGTGACCCGATGAATGGTAGACCACATACACCGAAATACTTAATTTGCACCATAATTTACTCAAATTTTGAAACCTAATTTAAAAATATAATCCACTAAAAAGGAAGAGGAGGGGAATAGGAATTGCCTGGTTCAGACGGTCTCTGATTTCGTCGTCCAACTCTCCTGCAATCACCAGTTGAAGATCGGAGGTAATTTGGTCCAATTTTCACTACTTGGGTAAAAAATCAAAATGACATAGTAAAATTTGGTTTTTGTTACTATTTATAGCAGTTTTTACCCACTTTCTATAGTTTTGAATCATATTTTCGCCTAATGGACTAATACAGCAGTGGATTGAGTTGGTTTTTGTAGTTTTCACCAGGGATTCTTGCGGATTTTAGTGTTATGTTGATCATTCGTAACTATGGGCAGGTATTTTCACTACCCAGCATATAGGATAAGTATCCATTCCACCATGCACATTTGCATTGTCCTGTGACTGTCACTCATATGCCTTAGGTACGAACCCATTTTTTGTGACATATAACCTTCCATCTGCTATAAGACATGTCGTTATCAAGTGGTAGAGACTTACCAAACATGGGTACCCTAGTTAGATCCTCTGCTTCATTTGGTGCCCATGCAGATATTTTTTCCGTAGGACCGAGAGTCCCTTATAGCTAATACATGAATTTATGTTGAGCCTCATTTCTCACTTATAAACATGCTTCCCTATACCTAAAGGACTCCCAACCGAGTTTAATTTAATCTCTTTTCCAACTCGTCTTCAAAAAGAAAAAAGATTTCCGAGTGAACTTGTCTCTTTCACACTCGTAAATTGGATTTGAAAGGACATCTATTTGGTACAAGTTTATCCCTTTTTCACACCAAATAGACTAAGATCATGAAAAAGGACATTTTTTGGAGTTAAGTTGTGATTGCATCTCATGCCCTTGCTTGCAGTATTGAGCCTATAGTTGATTCTCACTTTGCGTTATAAATCGTTTGCCTCGGCAGTTTTGCATCCTCAACCAAGCAAAGCCTCGTTTATATCCTTCTTAATTTGACACCTTATACCCAGGAGGAAACATTCCCCCGAGTGTCTATCTCCCACATGCATCTCCTTGCATTGAGCATAGGTATGTTCCACTGCTGGAACTAGTTTTGCTTACTTGCAATATTTGTTTCCTCCTCTGTATCATAGCATTCATTTGACTATAAAAAACAAAAACAAAAAGACAAGTGATAAGGGAGTATTATCTTATATTGGCAGTAGTAATGTCACCTTCGAACAGAGCAAAAATTTATTGAGTCCATTCGTCATCATAATTTTGGGTTTAGCATGGCCTTAGGAAGCTAAGCTCGTTAAAGAGAGTTTTCTCCCCCTACTGGTTACTCTTCCAGTCCCTATGGAGAATTTCAATGATGCCTTCTGCATCCCATGGTTTCATCATTGAGTCTATGATGTCGAAGTATTCCATATGTCTCATGCTCTTTTTCAAAGGATGTCTATCAACCTGTGTCAGCCACTCCTCGGAACTCTTGACTTTTCATGTCGGCAATACCTTGAGTTTGTCTCAAAATCACATCATGATGTAGTCCTATCACGCACCCTGGTCCTACTTTCATCATTGGTAGGTAACCTTGAACCAAGTAGTCGACATTTCATCATTGGTCGTTCACTGGGTGGTTTCCCTTGTGTTCGACGGCAAGACATCTATTCACACATTGGTATTCATTCAGTGTCTTGGATGCCATTAGCCTTATTGGTGGTTTCCTCACCTGTGTCAACATTTTTCCTCATTGGCTACTATTTAGAGGGTCTTTTTCGTGTAGCGCTTGCACTTGGTACACGTGAAAGATGCACAGGGTCATTGGTTCGTAAATAGGTTCTTCATCTGATTTCCTCCAAATCATGAAGCTCCTACTTTGTACCTCATGTTGAATGATGAAAGATGCCTTAATGCTCTCCTTTCAGCGGGTCTCCTGCCATCAACTTCAGCTCATCTATTCTGGAAACAAGACCTAGAGTATTATGAGTACCTTAAGGCTTGCAGTCATTAGTGGAAGGTTTTCTCGCCATCGATAGTTGGGAATACATCAATGTCTCCTGATCGATGCATTCTTCAAGTGTTCGACCCCAACTCCTTTATTCACACTTGTAATAATGTACTTAGTGCCTTGATACCTACTATCATCATTAATAGGCTATCTCGTGTTTGTTAACGGTATACCTCAATGACCGGTAATCAAATGATGTCTCATTATATTCGACCTCAACTCCTTTATTCACATGATGTAGACTTGCACCTTTGGCGGATTGTGTAGAAGACTTGAAAACATTAGTGTGTGGTCGTAGATTTCCTAAGTTGTTGCTTCCTTTTCATTGGACCAGTAGCTATATGACTTTAGTGGTCATGGGAGATCAAATTGTACTCCATTGTATACAGATATCTTCGGATTGATTTTGAGACTGGTTCTACTGGGCCTTATTCATGACTATGACAACCTTTGGCATGTAACCACATTTGTATTTGCCTATTCATGACCATGGACAGTTGTTTGGTATATTTTCACATGGATTTGCAGTGTAATTCAAATTGGTAGCCATATATGCAAAGCCAGTTCATAATGTAATGAGAAACTAGTACTTCCAGCCGGTTCCCCATCACTCCACTTCTGGGTTTTTATAATGTATTTCGGCCATCGCAAATACTCCTCTGACCTCGCACATTAGGGGGCATCTGTTATAGCAAGATTTTTCTCACCCTATGCAATCTTACACACAGGGCCTTTTTGCATTTCCCTATGTAGACTTTTCATCCCTTTTTGCAAATCCTAGAGCTAAAAATACATTTTTTCCACATATACGCACCTTGCCTACTATACAACATGTGTATATGCAAGTTGCACCACTACAGCCTATGTACATTGGGATTTGTGCCCAAAAATGAAAAATGGTGTCGGGTTTCCATGTCACGACAAGAGATCAATGATCCTTGGCCTTCCATATACTGGAAACATTCCGACTCGACCCTTCATTTCCATTTGAAGGCTATAAATAGGCTAATTTCGAGCTATGGAAAAGAGAAGAAAGAATTCAACTTTGAGAGAAAAGTTACTCTGGAGAAATTATTCACTTCATATTGAGTCTGCATCCCTTTGTCCTTTAAGTATGAATATAGTGTTCATCCCCCAAGCTCTTCCCTTATTGATTGAGAACTTCATTGTCTCTCCTCTATGAGCTTTCCTTTGTTGGAGGATTGAAGTGGTGGAGGCCCAGCTGGAAGGAACTTAGTTTCTCAGTCTCGAACTGTGCCAACACGGAAGTCTATAACTTTTTCACTTCTACTAATCATATATTAATAGAAATATTATTTTCCCATCCAATTGATATCTTGCAAATATTTGAATTATTATTCCATGGGTGTATTTGTTATGTATATTAATGGATTATGCTATTGAATGTGCTAACATCATATATTATCACCATATGCTTGCTTTGCTTGGTTGTTGAGGACTAGTTGCAGATATATTGCTTTGGGTCAAGTGCTCAATGGTGGACTTCATCAAACATCTGAATGAGGTAGGCCTTATATCTTGTCTTGCTATCATATTTGTTTTTATAGCATACTTGAGAATAGAGTTGATTTCTGTAGTCATTTCCGTCTGTTGTGGTTTTCCCCTATCCATAGAGATATTTTCCTCGTAACAACTAAATAGAATTTGTATTAAAAGGTGTTGTGCCAGGGAAAACAACATTCAAACAAGTCTACAAAAGAGGCATATAGCCTTAGATTATTTATAGTATAGAGACTCAGAAAGAAAAATATAGAGTCCTTATCAAGCAATAATCAGATTATTTTAGAATAATTACATCTTTGTAAAACTATCCTAGACACCACACAATTTTGTAATACATATAACTAGATAGAATAGGTAGAATATTGATAGTTTGGGGGCTTGGATTGATGTTGAGGCACTTCTTCAGTATCCATGGTGGCAGGTCCATGGACGTCATTTCCAATGCCATTACTAGTGCCTTCTTCCTGAGATGAAATTATGTCAAGGTTGATAGAAGCAGAGGTCGAGTGCTAAGGAAAGATTTAGGTCTTTAATAGTTGAATCTCCATTCCCATGTCATCCAATATAGATTCATAGTGTCCAAAACTGCCTCAGATTCTCCAAATTTGGTGTCCATCTTCTAAGACAAGTCAACCAAGGCTGCCTCGAATTCCCTAAATTTTATTGAGAGTCGCTGCAGGGAAGCATTATTCACCTGGGAAATTTCTTCATGGCATCGAAGAAACTTTTTAAACTCACTCCAAGAAGGTTCCATTGATTCCCACTGCAACCAAGGACGAGTTTCCTTCCATCCTCCAAGGATTAAAACCACAAAACCATAGATGACTACTAAATGCAACAAAAAATAACCATCACGTTGAAACGGAATCAAATGCAACGACAAATAACCAAAGACAGTACAAGAGAACCGAAAACAAGAGACTAAAGGAAACCTAGAAAGAGTAGCTAGTAGTAACAATCATGAAGAGACACTTTCCTTAGCAACCCTGACTGAACCAATAATCCTAAAGGAACAAGATCCTTGAAGGGGACACCCAACAAAACCCAACATCGGAGCCTAGAACCCTACTTGAAATTAGTGAGAAAAACCCTCATGCATACTAACAATGAGTCCATGTACCAAGCCATCAAACCTCCTAAAAAATAAAAGAGACATGTGTCAGATTGAATGCTTCCACATATTACATTTAACCACGAATGTGCGAGAAGGGGATCACAATGACCAAGAACACTTGTCATATCAATTGTCTGATGACACAACAAATGAGGGGGCGCAGTCAGGGGATGTGTCTAACCCCCCTATCTCCATTAATATTCATAACACCCTTATCGAAACTAGTTCCAACCTTTGCCAATGGTCGGCTGAAGGATTTAATCCTATTTTAACATGATGGATCCTAAACTTTGCAAAACATGTGTCTAGAGATAGAATATGATAGAGAATTTTATTTAGGAGATTGAATTTTGTTTGGCTTCAGTTAATTGTCACTAACACACTCATCATAGAGTCTCCAAAAGATGTAATTTTGTCAATCTTTTGCTCTTTTGCAATGCACAATCTTTCATATAAAGCTTAGGCTTCTGCAATGTTATTTGAAGCTATCTCCAAACCCCATGCATAATATGCTATGACAATCCCTTCGATATCAAGGAGACTCCCACTTACACCTGCCACCTCAAAACTAGTTTTCTTATTACGGAAATGTTATGGAAACATTAAAAGATTAAGCTGGAAAGTAATAGATAAATGGAAATCGTCACTTACAAATGCCTTATGATGCTTGTTTCAACAATTATTCCATTATTTAAGATGTTATATTTTGGAAAACATAACTTTTTCTTTTCCACCATTTTAAACTTCATTTGAGTTTTTCAAATATTTTCAAAAGAATAAAAGAATAATAATAACTTGAATCTATTTGTAACTTTTTATTCTTTTATTAAAATAATTTTGAAAAGTGACCCGCACTCTTCAACCATAAAATTTATAATTATAGTACAAGATACAACTCTCAAACACATAAAAATACGACAATCTCAAGCTCTCTCTAAATAAATTTTTCCATTTACAGGTATATTCATCGACTTAGGCATTGGTGTCAATGATGTATCTACAAGTGAAATGCTTGTATAGGATTTGAAATTAGAGAAAAAGTTGGAATATTTTTAAAGAATGACAAACAAGATCATGACTATCATAAGTGCAACATAATTGTATATGTGATTATTGTATATGTGATTAACTTGTTCAGGAAAACACAGATTTTTCTTCTTGTATTTGACCGGCCACCATTGATATAAAACTAGGTATCTATGAGATTATGAAAGTGTTGGGAATAAAAAAACTATCAAATGCTATGGAAGATGCGAATTTCCTTGATTTCCTCCAACTATAGTAAGAGGAATATAAAAAATGATAGATATCATGCTTATGCAATGGTGCATTATAAAAAACATTTAGTCTTATCAAACGCAATGCTCTAAATGTTTACATGAGGTTGAAAAATTAGCAAACTTTTTTCGAAGCAAACTACTGAAGACTTTTAAAACATGCCATGTTTATAACTAATAAAAAAGAGCCATTTAATCCCCTATTTGTGTTTATATAGTAATGTAGAATGATTTTTCTGATTTTAAAGAATATTTAATAAAACAAATTGATTTCTAAAATTATTTAAACGTGATTTACAATTGTTTTCGTGATTTAGTATATATGCAAGATGTTATCACTATTTGTAAGTTTAATATTAACAACTATTATTGTCAAGCTTAGTTTAATTGAAGCTCTTTTTTATCTCATTACATATTTAATATAAAACTTTAGAACTATTTTCATGATTTCGTAGAATATTTAATCAAGCAAGCTCAAATGCCTTAATTATGATAATGTAGAGAAGATTAGGGTTCCACGACTGCCATAATTTTTCTCTCATCTTTTATGTGAGTGATGTCATCCAAGGGTTTTATTAAGGACATGGTACTCTTTTTTTGTTGGGAAATACCTCACATACGATGACTAAGGAGAAGTAGAGCTCTCGGTATTGCACTTGCAAATTATTCAATGTGGATTTTGATTGAGTTGACTACTCAAATTCCTAATTCATTGGGCCTTTGGGCTTGCAAAGTAGAATTCCAACACATATTGTCTCACTCGTAGATGCCAATATCTCACAGTTCTAGATAGCAAATTGCAAAATACACGAATCTCAAAATGAGGATTGTAAGGTTGAATTAACTCACTAGAATTATTTGGGAAACTATAATTTTTAAAGTAAGAAGACTTCCTTGTCATTTCAGGCTTTCATAGAGATTGTGTTATTTGAGTAAATGAATATAACAACTTTGAAATTTAGGAATGAGTGGAGAGCAGGGAGAGGATGGGGTTTTCCCCATAGGTTTTCTGCAAGAGCAACCAAGGTGGACATGGGGTGTGTTAGGATATTTAAACAATTAGGGGTTAGTTAAGATCAACTTGATATAATGTGTCATTAGGCTAAAGTGAGTTTCTTAGTGTGTTTCTTTAGTATGCATAGTAATCTGAAAGTCACGATATGTTCCCGACATAGAGTGATCTGACGACTCATATTCTCCTTGATCTTAATGATACATTGATCCATGGATTAGCACTCGATTTTTCCATGATCTCTATTTAAAGAGAATGGGGGGTCATTTTCCAATGATAGACTGTGAGAAAATATCTGTAACATATTTTCTTTTGCGTTAATAAATTGCTCCAAGTGACCACATTGGTTGGGGTCATGGATGTTACACATAGGGGTTTTACCACGTAAAAACATTAGTGTGTTGATCTTATATATGGTTGTGTTAGTGGTTACTGAAGGTGTTCATCCTCTGTTGGAATACCTGTGTTGTTGAACATGGTATCAGAGCGCATTTGAAGACCCTCTCTCATTGTAGATCAAGATCATGAAGATATATTGTTGCACCTCTAGTTTCTTCTATTTCCATATATTAATGAGGCAAGGGTACTATTCCATTGCATCCAAAGCGCTCATTTCAATTAGGAACATTTTTTGTTTCACTCGAAAAGGTTTTCGTTTTCCCAAGATACGGCCATTTTAATCAGATCCAGAGGTATAAAGCTTGAATACACCCTTATTAAAAAATTTACAGAGATAATATTTGGGTTTTATATTTTAGTTTTATATTTCTTTTTTCTTATTTTTTTCGGGTTGCAACTCTTTCTGATCTACATATGCTCTTTTCCCTGCACTTTGTACGATCTTGGAAAAACTGAAATAGATAGGAAAGTGTTTTATTTTCTATGTATGTTCTTTGTCATGCGCTCTATGCGATCTAAAGAATTAGAAACACATGTTCTCTATGTGATCTCAGATAATTAGAAACACATGCGCTCTATGTGATCTCGGAAAATTAGAAATAGAGGGAAAACTTGCATTTTCCAGGTAAGTTAATCGATATCTAACCCTTGTTGTTGTCGAGAAAAGAAATTGTTTGTGTCTATGAATGCGTGAAAAGAAGTTTTTATTGAGTACACCCTCAAAGTTCGTCTTCCACAACAACACCCCCAATCCTCCTTCTTAAGACTATAATTTGTTTTTCACTAGCTCACTTGGTTGAAAGTTACTTTACTTGGTAAGAGGTCTTGAGTTCAAGTTTCTTTTTGCATACTTTTTTTTGAAAAAGTTCATGCATTTATTGTAAAGTGAATTTCACTTCATTATAAAACTGAATCACTATTAAATAACTTTGATTATTTTTTAAGTTATTTTTTGCATACAATTTTCATTTACAAAGTAATTTCATTGTAAAAGTGATTATCGCTTATTCTATAAAAGTGGGTCACTTCATAAGTAACTTATTTAAAAATGAGCTTATATGCAGACTTAGATAAGAAGGAGCATCACCACAAGAACCATCTTCTACTTGCCATGTGGTTCTTTGGTTATCATTTATGCCTTTTTTCAAAAAGGCATAACTTTCACATCTGAAGTCCATTTTCAGTGCCATTTTTTTTTTAAATATCCTATTTTTTCGAGATTTTTCCATCTAGACCATCAATTTTGGCCTTTAAATCCATATTCTCTGCATATATTAATATGTCTTCTCGCAGTGATCTTTTGCTTACCATGACCAAATACTTCTCATGGAAATCCAATATGGAAGATTTACTAAGAAGTAAAGGAATGTATCGGATTACCTTGGGAAAAGAACAAGAACCCATTGATCATGAAAAAAAATTCAAATGGGATAATAGGAATGATGGAGTATGTGGACTAATCGGAATGTTCATTTCTCCTAATTTAAGGTTTAACCTTCAAGGACTTAATGCCCCTGATGAAGCTTGGGAAAAGCTTGAAGCTGTGTTTGGTAAACACAATATTATTCGAGCCCACCGACTGGAAAATCAGTTAATGACTTTAAGCCCAAATGATTTTCCTTGCATTGAATATCACTTATCCAAGTTCAAAACACTTAGAATTGTATATATAGAATGTAACCTATATCTAAAGGAAGGTTGATGCATATATGTTATTCTTAGTAAGCTTGGTAGTGCATATTTTTTTTTTGTGTCTACCTTTTATGCCACCAAAGAAGGTCTAGGGAGTGCTTATAAAAAAAAACCTCTTGAGTCTTTTTGTGATTCTCTAATTCAAGAGAAAGATAAGTGTGTGCAATTTGGATTGATCAACACTATAGGTACATCCAACAAACCTTTAGTGGTCGAGCGGAAAGATAAATACAATAATCCCAAGAAGCAACATCCTCTCCACAACAAAAAGAAAAACAAGGTTCCCAAACCCTCTATGCTAGCTTTTGCTCCTAATGGTGACAAAGGAGAAAAATCCAAAAGTAAGAAGACTAAGTGACATTGCAACCTTTGTGGGAAAGATGGTGATTCTAAATGTTTTAAAAATATGGAAGCCTTAGAAGAAGTGATGAAAAAGCACAACATCAATATTGATTATCCTTCTTCTTCACATGGACATGCACTTTCTACTTATGGTTTATCCTTCAATGCAACTTCTACTTCTTCTTCTTTTGATGAGTGGCTTATTGATTTTGGAGCATCTTATCATATAGCTAAGGATAAAGCCATATTTTCTTCTCTCAGTGAATGTAACACCAAGAAAATATTTGTTAGTGATGATAGATATCTTAGTGTTGTGGGGTTTGGAAAAGTTTAGGTAGATAATGGTCATTTAAATGATGTATTAATTGTTACAAGTCTTTCCTATCGCCTTCTATCAGTGTATCAAATCACTCATTCAAGTGAAGGTCAAACCGTAAATCTTTCACCTCACTAAGTTGTAATCAAGGATTTAAAAGATCTCAAGCATGTCCTCGCAACTGGAATCGTTGATGATATTACCAATTTGTACAAGTTTGACAACCTTGGATCATCATCTTTTCCATCATTTTGTGTTTTTCATAGCGATGACTTGAGAAAAAATTAGCATGAGTGGCTTGGTCATCTAAACTATATCTCATTGTCACAACTATGTAATCAACACATGGTGACTGGTCTTCCTCTATTTTCTTACAGATATGGTGTTTGTGTCAATTCTGTTCTCAGAAAACACCATTGAGACAGTTTTGAAAAACGTTCCTATTGGCATGCCTCCACCCCTTTGCAGCTTATTCAAAATGATTTGTGTGTTTTGCTTTCTTCTCCTTCTTTCTCTGAGTGCAAGTATTTCTTAACTTTCATTGATGACTTCTCCAGATAGACTTGGGTTTACTTCTTAAAACTTAAGAGCGAAGTGTTTGACAAGTTTTTGGCCTACAAGGACCTTGTAGAAAAACAATCTGGACATCAACTTCAAAGGTTAAGAACAAATAATGGAGGTGAATATGTGAAAAATAATTTTACAAGTTACTGCACTGCACAGGGAATTCAAATGCAACATATTGTTCCATATACACCAAAACAAAATGGTGTTGTTGAAAGAAAGAATCACACATTAAAAGAAATGGCTAATTGTATGATCCAATATAAAGGATTAAGTCTTCATTATCGAGCAGAAGCCATTAACTGTGCAAATTACATAGTAAATTGCACTCCCACAAAGGCTCTAAAAAATGTAACTTCGGAAGAAGCATGGAATAAAATTAACCCAAATGTAAGCCACTTTCGTGTATTTGGAAATGTAGCATGGGCTCACATTCTTGACGAGAAAAGGAAATATTTACAACCTAAAATTGAAAAGTGTATTTTTGTTGGATATTTTGATGTCAAAGGTTACAGACTTCCTAAACCTCATTCCAATGAAATTATTATTAGAAGAGATGCTAAATTTTATGAAAATCTATTGGCTTGTGAGCCCTATTTGGTGTTTATGCCATCTTTGGCATGTGATCCATCTTCGACCTATGAGTCATATTTGGAGATTGTGTCATCTTCTATTCCTTTTCTGGTTTATTCTTCTTCAGATGATGACAATGAGGATGAAAAACCACCTCTACCTACTTGTCTTCCTCCATATGAGTCCATTGAACATGAACCTACACCAGCACCACCACTTCCCAAATGAGTCCATTGAACATGAACCTTCACCAGCACCACCACTTCCCAGTTGGGTCCGTTCAACATGAGAAGAAGTTGGTGATATTGTTGTCGATCCTTCATATCAGTGTTGGACATGTTTATAGTTCCAACGAGCCTCTTCTCTTTTGGCTCAATTTTCAAAGACTCGTGATACCAAAAAAATTGCAGAAGATTCAGGTCATCCAGATTGGGACATGATAATGAATGAAGAGTATCACTCTTTAATAGAGAATGATACTTGGATCTTGTGCCCCTTCTAAAAGGAAGAAAACTTTTCAAATGTTAATGGGTGCATACAACTAAGTATGCATCTGATGGAAGTGTTGAAAGACACAAGGCTCGATTAATTTCTAAAGGGTTCCCTCAAGTTGAAGGCATTGACTATAATGAAACCTCTTCCCTTATAGCCAAAATGAATTCCATCATCCTTGTTCTAGCCCTTGTTTCCTCACATAAATCGGAGATCCATTAGATGGATGTCAAATGTGCCTTCCTGCATGGGGATTTGCAAGAAGATATCTATATGGAACAACCTCATAGCTATGTGCAAAATGACTCTAGCCTTGTTTGTGGAATTTAAGAAATATATTTATCGTCTTAAGCAAGCTCCTCAAGCTTGGTATGCCAAAACCCCCTAGTTTCTTCTTTATACTGCCTTTTCTAGATGTCATTATGATCCTAATGTTTATACCAATAAATTAGGAAGCCATCTCATAATTCTTGTTCTTTATGTTGATGACCTTATCCTCATTGGTAGTGACCCTAAACTTTTAACCCATGTGAAATCTATCCTTAAAAAGAAATTTGAAATGACGGGCTTAGTCTATTTGCATTATTTTGTTGACCTCCAAGTATTGAAAATCAAGGAATATTTATTTCCCAATGTATGCATGTTTGTGACCTTATTTGTTGCTTTCACATGGATGATTCTAAACCAACCCTTCTCCCTTCCAGCCTAGAGTCAAACTTGCTACCACTTGTAGTTCTCCTAAAGTTGATGCCACCTTATACCATCAGTTACTTGGTAGCCTCTTATATTTGACTCATACTAGTCTTGATATTTCCTTTGTTGTTGGTCTTGTTGCTCGGTATATGCAAACATCCCATGAAATCCATTATAGTTCGGTTTGGGATACATTATATTTCAAGCAAGACTCCTTTATTGGTTGGTTTCATTCATTCTGATTGGGTCGGTGACCCTAATGATTGAAAGTATACTACGGGTTATGTATTTAGTCTTGGTTATAGATCTATCACTTGGGATTGTAAGAAACAACAAGATCTTTATCTTTCTCCAAAAGAAGCAGGGTATCGAACAACAGTTAATGCAAGTCAAGGAGCCTTGTGGCTTCAACATATCCTTTCATAGTTTGGATTCCATCAACAAAAATCGACCACCCTTTGGTGTGACAATCAGAGTGTCATAAATCTCACCAAAGATCCAGTTCAACATCAACACAACAAACACATCAAGCTACACATGCACTTCATCATAAAGCTCATTCATGATCAAGTTATTGAAGTGCTTTTTTTCCCTAAAAAAGATCAAGTTGTAGACATTTTCACAAAGTCTCTTACATAAGTGAAGTTTTCCAAACTTCAATCTATGTTAGGATTTCAGGAAGTTGTCATTAAAGGTCAATGGGATCTATTGCCTCCTTCATTCTCCTATTATTTCTCCTTTGTAAATCCTTCAATCTTATCCCAAGTTGTTCTTAAGGGGGCATGTTAGGATATTAAGACATTTAGGAGTTAGTTAAGATGAACATGGTCCAATGTGTCATTAGGTTAAAGTGTGTTTCTCTAGTATGCATTAGTATGCATTTTAATCTGACGGTCATAATATGTTCTCAACATAGAATGAACCAACGACTCATATTCTCCTCAATCTTAATGGCTACATTGATATGTGGCTTAATACATGATTGGTCCATGATATCTATGTAAAGAGCATGGAGGGTCACTTGTCGATGATCGATTGTGAGAAATTATCTATAACATATTTTATTTTTCATTAATCAATTGCTCTAAGTGGCCATGTTGGCTTGGGCCATGGTTGTTTCTCCACATGGGTTTTAGCACGTAAGAACATCGGTGTGTTGATCTTTGTTTTGGTTGTGTGAGTGCTTATTGATGGTGTTTATCATATGTTGGAATAATTGTGTTTTTTAATGATTCAGATTGTATTATATTGTTTTTCATCTATCTTGATCATGTCATAGTGGAAAAAATTGGAGGAATCATCTTGGAGGGCCATTTTAGTGGCAAGTCCCAGTTTGGAAAATTGGGGTTTGGAATTTTCCAAGCCCATTTTGAGGCGCCAAACATATTTTTTGGAGGATTAAATCTTTCCCAGTTTATTTGGGACCTTGTGATGTTATTCTTCACATCGAGACCTTTCCAACGGTGCAAGAATTGCGTCAATTGGAGCTCGTATGAAAAATTTATGCCTCTTGCAAGTTGACCTACCGTGTTGACCACCATGGTACGAGAGGATGCCACATCAACCCTCTTTACTCATGCATATGAGGCTAGCCACATATGTAATTTCAATAATATTCTAGAAGTTCCAAAACCCTATCACAATTGAAGGTTGAGGAAGTCAAAAAAATCTACGTCCCCTAGATGGCTATCAATCTATGTTAAATATTGGACCACTAGGAGGAGAAGGGGTACCACTATTTTGCATTATATCTTGTTCCATGGCTAAGAAAAACATATGAGTGGTATTTTGTGAGCATAAAATAGGAGGAGATATTATTTAATAGCCATACAAGCCATAGGTCAAAGGAAACTCCATAGAGAGTGCCTCTTTATTTGTACTTAAATCATTTATATACTAGAGAAAAGAGAGCAGAGCAACCTCACCTTCTAGTTGGGTTTTCTCCCGTATTGGGTTTCCCATGTCATATATTGTGTTTACTTGGGGATGGTGTGATTGTATTTTATTGTTCACTATTTTCTACATTTTATCTATTTCATGCATAAGCAAAAAAATTAGTAGCTAAATATTCTAGAGATCTGAACGTAAAATAACCTTAATAGTAAATATTTCAATATTTTATTAGATCTATTGTGATGAATTGTTCCAATGGAATATCCACGGCAGTTTATAGATCATATTGATATCAGAGCAAGTTTTTCTTTTGGGTACTTGTGGGAAGTTGCGGGATCTCTGAATCGGCTTAACAAGAAGTCAAAGAAACCCTAGCTGTGGCAGAAGAGTATGTTCATAATAACCCTTGAGATCCAACAAAAGAGAGATTTGAGTGGTGTTCCTGGCATCAATCAGAATATGAACCTCCTCATGGTAGCTCTAGTAAGAAATATCATATTGTTTAGAGATGATGAAGGCTCTAACTCAGAGATCGGATCAGAGGGGAAATTAATATATCGAGAAGACTCAAGAAAGGAGTCGCAAAAGGAATATTTCGAGAAAGAGTAGTTGAGTTGAAGTGTCGTTAACCCTTCACAGTCCCTATTCAAGATGGAATAGAAAGTGGACATAAATCCATACCATGGTAAGATTGATGCATTAAAATGGAATCATTGGTTGCAACAACTAGAAGTTTATTTTAGCATTCACCATATATATGAAAGGCAGAATATCGCATTTGCTAGATTGAAGTTAGAGGGCCATGATTTAACCTGGTGGGAAATCCACACAGAAAGACTTAGGTTGGAGGGTGATCCACCAATAACTAGGTGGGAGGACTTCAAAACCCTCATCAAGTCCCAATTCTACCATATTAGGTATGTAGAGGACTAATGGATCTGGTGGCACTACTTCAAGCAAAGGCAGGGGCAGAGTGTGTAGGAGTAAACCAATGAGTTCAGAAAGATGGTCATCATGCTTGGTATCTCTCCCAAGAACCAAAATGTACTCCTCAACTATATGTAGGGTTTACACGGTCATCTACAAAAGTAGGTGAATCTATTCAATCCAAGGACAATGGATGAGGCGTGTGTACATGCACAATACCTGGAAAACATAGGCCAAAATAAAGGGCAACCAAATGGTTTGAAGCATAAAGACCACCAGGAAGATTCCAAGGAAGAGAAGAAGAAGTGGAAAGGGGGGGGAGATGAGAATACAACATCCATTGTAGATCAGAGTAAAGATCACAATAACCATTGCAATCATTACAACATTCATGGCCACAACGAGGAAAAATGTTGGAAACTACATCGAGAACTGAACCCAAAGAATCACAAGAAGGACAAAAAGAAAAAGAACCTTCTAGCCACATATTCGAGCAATCATGTTCAAAATATCTTGGATGTGTATGAAAATATTATCTAAACATTTGTGCAGAAGGAGGTGAATATGAGTAGCCTTTATAACCAAGAAGAGAAGGAGATAACCAAGCTCTTCCACATCAAGATTCAGGTCAAGAACACCAAGATATATGCTTTGTTTGACTCTGGTTCACACGTAATCTCGTAGTAGCGGATATGGTCAACAAGCTTGGATTGGAGGTTCATTATCATCCTATCCCATATCCATTTGGTTGGGTAAACAAGGATGCAGAAATAAAGTACTATTGTAAAATTAAATTTGTTGAAAGTGTTGATTTTATTGATGAACCAAAATTAGACGTAGTACCCATTAATGTATGTGGAGTATTTTTTGGAATCCCCTACATGTGTATGAGGGATGTAATCTTCATGCAGAGAGCCAACTAGTACCAAATGATCAAATATGGGAAGTCCTACATCAGTAATGCACATAAAGGAAAGTCAAAGATGTCACTGGTAAGTGCCAACCAAGCCACGAAGTTGATTAGTTCTAGTAAGAAATATGGTTTTCTTTTCTTAATAGAAAATCAATCTAATGATGAGTCAATGAGAGTGAATTCATCCCTGGAGGGGTGTACTAAAGAGAGGAAACATTAGTTGGAGGATTTTATATAGGAATACAAAGTTGTGTTCTAGGAGCCTAAAGGGATACCACCAAAGAGAGATGTGGAACATGAAATACAGTTATTTCCAGACTCCCCATTGTCGAATATTGGGTTGTATAAACAAACTTTTCTAGAAGCGAATGAATTGAAGAAGAAGTTGCAACAATT
>JASDQU010373908.1:64089-76495 GCA_032191745.1 Picea mariana | reverse complement strand
CGCCCTTCCCTCGCCCGCGTCACCCTTTGTTGGGATTTCAAGCACCTTGTCTCTCCCTTGCCCCGTTCCGCTTGTTGGGATTTGATGCCGACTCACCCCTGCCTGCCCCGTTGCGGTTGCGCTTGTTGGGATTTGATGCCGACTCACCCGTGCCAGCCCCGTTCGATCGACCCTCGTGGGATTCGACACTTTGTCCCCACCCTTTGTTGGGATTCAACCCCTTTCCTTTTACTTCTCTTTGAATTCGACCTCTCGTGCCCTTCCACCCTAAATTGCTTTGAGAGTTGACCCCAGCCCCATATTCTTCCTATCTTAGAATCGCCTTTGGTGGGATTCGAACCCCTCACCTCATAGGGAAACAATATACATTGAATGCTAGCCATAAGGAGTATATACATTGAATGTTGAGTTAGAGGTATATACATATGTATATACCAAGGTGATCCCACAATGTATATAACTCGTCTCGTCTCATATTCTTCTTTTGCAAATGAGTAAGGGTTATTTGTCTCTCACCAAATGAAACTAGGCTAATCTTCTAGTAAATGTTTTTTTTCAAAATATTTAAGAAAAAATAAATTATTACAATGTTTATTATGATTAAATATTGTTCATTTATGAATTGAAACTTAATCTTATAACATTTAGATTGATTTGTATTATGATTTTTTGTTTGGTTGAGTTTTGTCAAAAACATTATAATAATAATAATAATGATACATACTTTATCTTCTTTGGATTTGAATTTGTGATTTTCTAGAAGGTAACACATGTTATTAGTTCTTGCCGTAGGCATAGAGGGATTATAGCGATCGATAATTTGTTGACCTCATATTAGTTTGTCCTTTGACCACAAATATTTGCATAATATCTATCTTTCATCCTTCTTTTAGTCTTGCAATGCAATTTCGTCATCGTTGAAGCTACATACATTGTTTACTGGTTCGATGAGTGCTTCTTCTTCACTGATTTGTCGATTACTTGTTGTTGTTGTTGTTTGGTTCACAATTCAACCTACGCTTCTGCCTTTCATCGTTTCAGAGTAAGTTTCCATGCCATAGTTTCATTTTGTATTCCTTCTTTGTTGTTCAGTGTTTGCAGTTTGCAAGTAAGAATGTTTGTTTATTTCTACTGGCATGCTCGTCATAGGTTTCCAGTTCCTTCTGTGCTTTGGCTATAGTTTCGTAATCGTTGGAGATACACATGTTTTTTACTGGTTCTGTGGTTGTTTCTTGTTCGCTGGTTCATTGGCTCGCCGATTGCTGGTTGTGTTTGTTTGGCTCAAGTTTATGCTTTGTGGCCCGGGGGCTGTAGTTGGGCCTATTTGTGCTTTCTCATTGGTTTGGTGCTTGTTGTTTTCTTTTGTTTGATTTGGCTTTGCATGGTTGGGATCCTGCGCCAGTAGTTGTAGCCTTTTATTTTTATTTTTTTTGTACTATTATTATTTTTTGGGCGCTTTACGATGTTCAACCCCTGCACCCACGAGTGGACATGCAGTTGTGTTATTTTCTCTATCTGGCGAGGTTGATATCTGTTTTGCTGTGAGATTTTGCTGGTGCTTCAGTGTTGACATGATAGAAAAATAGTTGCATGAAAAATAGTTCGAGAAGTACATGTGAAATTGCAATATCCGTTGCTTTTTTTGTTAAAATAAAACATATGCAGGTTGTAGTTATAAACCATGTATGGTGAAATGTGCCTAGATGAAAATACATGTTCTTTATCCTCTACATAGACTGGTGTGCCCATGACACAATTTGTCTTGTACTTGAGATATGATATGTATAACAAAGATTCTACAAAATTATATTTCCATGTCTGAAACCATATCTGGGAAGTTTTCCACGGAAAATCAAAATCTGTCGTGGGCACAATAGTTTGTGTAAAGGATAAAGAACATGTATTTCCATGGGTGGAAGCATATCTGGATACTTTGCCACGGAAAACCAAAAATTGTTTAGCTACAACCATGCAATTTTGTAATATTTTGTGGCTTGTAATATATTTTGGGCAAGGAAAAAAATTACATATTTACAACTATGGATGGAGAAGCGCAAAGGTTCATGTTTCTACCTATCTTTTAGACTATTCATTTAGTCTCTTTTACTGTATGTACATATTACTTGTTCTCCGGTGCATACAAGATTCCATTCATGTTCATTGTATTTTGTGAGTTCCCACATTCAAACAAACAAAATAGCTGGAGAAAACGACGGAGTCTTGACTGCATTGGTTGAAGAGGAGAGAGAAATGTACATGCTTGTACTGTTATTTCATACTGCGTTGTTTTGTATTTCATTTATTGTCTATATGTGTGTTCACCTAGTTTATTGTATATAGATGTTGCGTACCTTCCCACATAATAACTTATCTGCATTGCATGTCTTCCAGCATACTAACCTACTTCATGTCTGTTTTATTTTTCCTGCATTGCTACATTTAAACAAAAAGAATGGTTGGAGAGGATGATGGACTCTTTGGCGGGAATGTAGAYGAGGAATTGCAGAGGTGGATACCTATACTCTTATTTCATATTCCAGTGTTCGTTTTTTCATTTACTGTGTATATATTTGTTGTGCTTGTTCTGCTGCTTTGCACCTTTTTTTTTCTTTTTTTTTTTTTCTCTATTCTTCTTTCAAGTATAATATCATACTGCATATTCGCATGTGAATCGTATTCTGTTTGTTGTTACATTGGAATAAATAGAACTTTTTCTCTTTCTTTTACATGTCTATCTTCATATTAACTTGCCTTCATGTCCATTGATACCTTGGAAGAAACAGGTTGGTTGGACAGGAAGATGAATTGTTCTGTGCAACAACAGAGGGTTCTGTGGTACAATCTTAAAAAATGTATACCAACTGTGCTGGTAAATTAAATATACAAACCGGGTGGGGGCATATAATATTAGACTAGAAAACGATGGCTTGGCAGCAATGGGCCTTTCTACCCTCCCTATTTCTACTTTTTCCATTTTCTATTATCCCTTTTGTTTTCTAATTGATCTTCTTAGTGGTCTTTCTGAAAATGCCTTGTTGCGTCAGTTGGGGGACTAACGGTTTCACATGTATGGTCATGCTTCTACCTTATTCCATACTTACCCACTTTGTCGATTGCGGGTGTCAGGCTTGCGGGTTCAAGATTGCTCCCTTGGATTCCGAGGGTCCGCGATATACAGATTGGCCATGGTGCCCCGCCCTCATGCCATGTTTACTGTTACACAATTTCCCAGACAAAAAATCAGAGGCATACAATTTTACGCTTGGGTCCTCATGTTTCTTGAGTATATTCCTTGACACCCTATTTCGTATTCCACCTACTTCCACCCTGCATGTGACATTAAGAACTATTATGGACAATATAGAATGCATATGCTTGTTTAGTCCTTCCGATGTTCATCTACACATGTTTGCATCAAAAAAAGTTGGACTAATGACATGGCCATGAGCAGTTAGTCATCCCAGACATCAACAAACCGACAAGGCCAAAGGTAAAGATGCATACACTTTTCTCCTAGTATGTTTACCAAACAAATATCCTCGACTATTTATTCACCTATGGCATGGTGAATATGTTGATGTCATTTGCAATGCATGCTTTGCAGTTCACAAGAAGTATCAACAAGTACAGGCGAGACGTTGAACATAGCATAGGTTTCACAGACTAAGAGGTGTAGTTGCTAAACTCTGGCTCCATAGTTCATCGAAGCTATGCGTGTAGTTGTAGATTTATGCCAGTGAAAGAAGAATACAAAAAAAAACAAAAAACACTACCATTCACTTTAGTTTTCGTGTTCAAATATTGCCACTAGGTCTAGAGTTGTAACACCCAAAGTACTATCAATAGAAGGCTTGAACAGCTGCCAAACTGGACAAGTGTTTGTCGGGGACACAATGGTCGTCTATAGCACCTACTTGGACAAGGCAAAGAAAATTAGATCCATTATGCGTGCTAACATGACATACAAGGATGCCATGATGAAAGTCAAATTGACTATTCCTACACAACTTGTGCAAAAACATGCATAAACGATATTGCCAGGTAATGGGATATCCATTACAAATTTTAATATATTGCCCAAAATAGTATATGCCCATGGTGATTGTGATCAGATTATTTTGCTCAACGAAACAAGTATTGTAGAAAAAATTCCCATTGTTTGTTTAGAATATCATTTCGTCCCGGACACGAATATCAACCAGCTTGCACAGAGCAGTGATATTTACCCAATCAAAACCATTAGCATAGTTGTAACACTGGCGAGAAAACTTGGCTCGCAACACATTTTCCATATAAAGGATGGAGATTCAAACAATGACAAGGCAATGGCACCGCTTTCCATATATAGTTTTGTCCTTTACTTTCGCATGTGCATTTATCTCGGATAAGTTACACAAATATTGCACCGTTCCATGTTGTAGCTGCAATTGTTCGATACCTATTAAAATTTGTTTTCGTCAATGGAACAACAATTGCATAAAGGGCAATTTCCACTTATGCTCTTCAAAAATATAACAAAGAAAATGGATGTTAGAGATAGGTTCTTTCTCACAACCTGATCCAGGTGGATATCAGTGGCCACCCACCTTTTCCAAATGGCTCAAAACAGTTTTCTGGCAATTTTGGCAATTTACTATTTTTAGCAGGTTTTAACTTCTGGGGCCATTTTGAGGGCCCAAATGAAGGTTTTTCAAGATCGAGGTTCTCAATGATAGTCGGAGGCATAATTGAGCCCCCAAAATGAATCTCCTCTATGATATCTTTCCAACGAGCTATCACACGCCTAAAATGGAGATCGTATGCAAAAGTTACGACCCTGGGAAGTTGATGTACTCACTTACCCAAACGGGGCCCACATGACTTTTGGCGCTTCATCTCCTAGGGTTAGGTTTTTGGATGTCCAGGATTTTTGGCATTCCTGTTTATTGTAAATAGGACTTAAGAGCCTCATTGTAATCATCTTCTTGCGAATGCGAGTAGCCGTCACATCTCTTCTCAAAGATAAGCTGCCACCATTCTAGTGAGTCTTTCACTCTGTATTTGTACAATCTCTGTACATTTCTTTCATTAATAGAAATCGTGTATTACTGTACCTCTGTGTTTATGGTTGCATTTTTGATATATTTCTGTTATATTATTGAATATCTGCGATATCTCTGTGCATTTCTTTATTATATCTCCGATCTCATTTCGTGCCGAAAATAATCCGAATCAGTGGTATTAGAGCAGGCTGCTCTTGATCATTTTTCCAATGCATGTCCTCGACGAGGTCCAAGTATAGCAAGTTGGGTCTCGAGCTTGTCTCCCTTGAATACAATCGCTCTTGCACACCCAAGAAACCCTCAATGGCGGAAGAAAAGAAAAACGATGGAGCATACGATCCTATCAATCTGTTGCTTGAGCAAGCTCTCACGCGACAAAGGGATGAAATGATGGAGAATTTTGCCCACGTCCTTCAACGCCTGCCAATAGCATCAGGCGCATCTTCATCAAGCAACCACTTTGGAGGCACCTCACCTTTCAAGGTACAAGTTAACTTTGATATTCCTGTATTTGAAGGATAGATAGATGCAGAAGCCCCATAAAAATGGTTAACTCTGCTAGAAGGTTATTTCTCTGTTCACAATTTTTATGACAAAGAAAAGATCACCTTCACCCTCCTTAAATCCCTCATATCAAACATTGGTGGGAAACTTAATGGGAGCAAAGTTCCACAGAGGAGTCTGGAATATATGGGGCAGATCCCACTTGGGATTTTTTTGTGGATGCGGTAAAGGAACAATATTACTCTATTGGCAACTATGAGGACCATTACATATTTTTTGAATCATATTTTTTTTTTTATGCATTACTTGAAGGTGGATTAATGCTAGCATTAATTCGAATGTTTGTCTTAGCATTTTCTTCTACCATTGTCTTAGATCATATATGGTGTTTTTTTTTATTTGTACTAATCATATTGAAATGTTTAGATATCCAAGATTTATAGTGATCAATAATTCCAAAGTTTATAACGTCCCTGCCGCATGCATTTGTATTGAAATGTATTGACACTTTCTTTGAGGTCCTTGAATATGCCTGACAATTTAAATGTTTGCATACCACGAGGTCCTTAGACAACCTGACAACCTTAAATGTTTATCTAAATACGGTTCTCAGAATACATTTTTCCTCGAAATTTTCCATACAATGTTGCAGTGATTTTGGACAATATTGTTGTCCACCGCCAGTTGAATAGACATTGTATCTTTCATCCTTCTTCTAGCCTTGCAATGCAATTTCGTCATCGTTGAAGCTACATACATTGTTTACTGGTTTGGTGAGTGCTTCTTCTTCGCTGGTTTGTCGGTTGTTGCTTGTTGTTGTTGTTTGGTTCACAATTCGACCCACGCTTCTGTCTTTCATCGTTTCAGAGTAAGTTTCCATGCCATAGTTTCATTTTGTATTCCTTCTTTGTTGTTCAGTGTTTGCAGTTTGCAAGTAAGAATGTTTGCTTATTTCTACTGGCATGCTCGTCATATGTTTCTGGTTCCTTCTGTGATTTGGCTGTAGTTTCGTAATCGTTGGAGATACACATGTTTTTTACTGGTTCCGTGGTTGTTTCTTGTTCGCTGGTTCGTTGGCTCGTCGATTGTTGGTTGTGTTTGTTTGGCTCAAGTTTATGCTTTGTGGCTCGGGGGTTGTAGTTGGGCCTATTTGTGCTTTCTCGTTGGTTTGGTGCTTGTTGTTTTCTTTTGTTTGATTCGGCTTTGCATGGTTGGGAACCTGCGCCAATAGTTGTAGCCTTTTATTTTTATTTTTTTTGTACTATTATTATTTTTGGGCGCTTTACGGTGTTCAACCCCTGCACCCACGAGTGGACATGCAGTTGTGTTATTTTCTCTATCTGGCAAGGTTGATATATGTTCTGCTGTGAGATTTTGCTGGTGCTTCAGTGTTGACATGATAGAAAAATAGTTGCATGAAAAATAGTTCGAGAAGTACATGTGAAATTGCAATATCCGTTGTTTTTTTTGTTAAAATAAAACATATGCAGGTTGCAGTTATAAACCATGTATGGTGAAATGTGCCCAGATGAAAATACATGTTCTTTATCCTCTACACAGACTGGTGTGCCCATGACACAATTTGTCTTGTACTTGAGATATGATATGTATAACAAAGATTCTACAAAATTATATTTCCATGTCTGAAACCATATCTGGGAAGTTTTCCACAGAAAACCAAAATCTTGTGTCGTGGGCACAATAGTCTGTGTAAAGGATAAAGAACATGTATTTCCATGGGTGGAAGCATATCTGGATACTTTGCCACGGAAAACCAAAAATTGTTTAGCTACGGCCATGCAATTTTGTAATATTTTGTGGCTTGTAATATATTTTGGGCAAGGAAAAAAATTACATATTTACAACTATGGATGGAGAAGTGCAAAGGTTCATGTTTCTACCTATCTTTTAGACTATTCGTTTAGTCTCTTTTACTGTATGTACATATTACTTGTTCTCCGATGCATACAAGATTCCATTCATGTTCATTGTATTTTGTGCGTTCCCACATTCAAACAAACAGAATAGCTGGAGAAAATGATGGAGTCTTGACTGCATCGGTTGAAGAGGAGATAGAAAGGTACATGCTTGTACTGTTATTTCATACTGCGTTGTTTTGTATTTCATTTACTGTCTGTATATGTGTTCACCTAGTTTATTGTATATAGATGTTGCGTACCTTCCCACATAATAACTTATCTGCATTGCATGTCTTCCTGCATACTAATCTACTTCATGTCTGTTTTATTTTTTCTGCATTGCTACATTTAAACAAAAAGAATGGATGGAGAGGATGATGGACTCTTTGGTGGGAATGTAGACGAGGAATTGCAGAGGTGGATACCTGTACTCTTATTTCATATTCCAGTGTTCGTTTTTTCATTTACTGTCTATATATTTGTTGTGCTTTTTCTGCTGCTTTGCACCTTTTTTTTTTCTCTATTCTTCTTTCAAGTATAATATCATACTGCATATTCGCATGTGAATCGTATTCTGTTTGTTGTTACATTGGAATAAATAGAACTTTTTCTCTTTCTTTTACATGTCTATCTTCATATTAACTTGCCTTCATGTCCGTTGCTACCTTAGAAGAAACAAGTTGGTTGGACAGGAAGATGAATTGTTCTCTGCAACAACAGAGGGTTCTGTGGTACAATCTTCGAAAATGTATACCAGCTGTGCTGGTAAATTAAATATACAAACCAGGTGAGGGCATATAATATTAGACTAGAGAACGATGGCTTGGCAGCAATGGGCCTTTCTGCCCTCCCTATTTCTACTTTTTCCATTTTCTATTATCACTTTTGTTTTCTAATTGATCTGCTTAGTGGTCTTTCCAAAAATGCCTTGTTGCGCCAGTTGGGGGACTAACAGTTTCACATGTATGGTCACGCTTCTACCTTATTCCATACTTACCCACTTTGTCAATTGCGGGTGTCGGGCTTGCGGGTTCAAGATTGCTCCCTTGGATTTCGGGGGTTCGCAATATATAGATTGGCCATGGTGCCCCGGCCTCATGCCATGTTTACTGTTACACAATTTCCCAGTCAAAAAATCAGAGGGATACAATTTTACGCTTGGGTCCTCATGTTTCTTGAGTATATTCCTTGACACCCTATTTCGTATTCCACCTACTTCCACCCTGCATGTGACATTAAGAACTATTATGGACAATATAGAATGCATATGCTTGTTTAGTCCTTCTGATGTTCATCTACACATGCTTGCATAAAAAAAAGTTGGACTAATGACATGGCCATGAGCAGTTAGTCATCCCAGACATCAATAGACCGACAAGGCCAAAGGTAAAGATGCATACACTCTGCTCCTAGTATGTTTACCAAACAAATATCCTCGACTATTTATTCACCTATGGCATGGTGAATATGTTGATGTCATTTGCAATGCATGCTTTGCAGTTCACAAGAAGTATCAACAAGTACAGGCAAGACATTGAACATGGTGCAGGTTTCACAGACTAAGAGGTGTGGTTGCTAAACTCTGGCTCCATAGTTCATCGAAGTTATGCGTGTAGTTGTAGATTTATGCCAGTGAAAGAAGAATACAAAAAAAAAAAAACACTACCATTCACTTTAGTTTTCGTGTTCAAGTATTGTCACTAGGTCTAGAGTTGTAACACCCAAAGTACTATCAATAGAAGGCTTGAACAACCACCAAACTGGACAAGTGTTCGTCAGGGACACAATGGTCATTTATAGTATCTACTTGGACAAGGCAAAGAAAATTAGATCCATTATGCATGCTGACATGACATACAAGGAGGCCATGAAGAAATTCAAACTGACTATTCCTACACAACTTGTGCAAAAACATGCATAAACGATATTGCCAGGTAATGGGATATCCATTACAAATTTTAATATAATGTCCAAAATAGTATATTCCCATGGTGATTGTGATCAGATTATTTCGCTCAACGAAACAAGTATTGTGGAAAAAATTCCCATTATTTGTTTAGAATATCATTTCGTCCCGGACACGACTATCAGCCAGCTTGCACAGAGCAGTGATATTTACCCAATTAGAACCATTGGCATAGCTGTAACATTGGCGAGAAAAATTGGCTCGCAACACATTCTCCATATAAAGGATGGAGATTCAAACAACGACAAGGCAATGGTACCGCTTTCCATATATAGTTTTGTCCTTTACTTTCGCATGTGCATTTATCTCAGGTAAGTTACACAAATATTGCACCATTCCATGTTGTAGCTACAATTGTTCGATACCTATTCAAATTTGTTTTCGTCAATGGAAAAACAATTGCATAAAGGGCAATTTCCACTTATGATCTTAAAAAATATAACAAAGAAAAGAGATGTTAGAGATAGGTTCTTTCTCACAACCTGATCCAGGTGGATATTAGTGGCCACCCACCTTTTCCAAATTGCTCAAAACAGTTTTCTGGCAATTTTGACAATTTACTATTTTTAGCAGGTTTTAACTTCCGGGGCCATTTTGAGGGCCCAAATGAAGGTTTTTCAAGATCGAGGTTCTCAATGATAGTCAAAGGCATAATTGATCTCCCAAAATTAATCTCCTCTACTATACCTTTCCAACTAGCTATCACACGCCTAAAACGGAGATCGTATGCAAAAGATACGACCCCGGAAAGTTGATGTACTCACTTACGCAAACGGGGCCCACATGACTTTTGACGCTTCATCTTCTAGGGTTAGGTTTTTGGATGTACAGGGTTTTTGGCATTCCTGTTTATTGTAAAAAGGCCTTCAGAGCCTCATTGTAATCATCTTCTTGCGAATGTGAGTAGCCGTCACATCTCTTCTCAAAGATACGCTGCCACTATTCTAGCGAGTCTTTCACTCTGTATTTTTACAGTCTCTGTATATTTTTTTCATTAATAGAAATCATGTATTACTGTACCTCTATGTTTATGGTTGCATATTTGATATATTTATGTTATATTATTGAATATTTGCGATATCTCTGTGCATTTCTTTATTATATCTCCGATCTCATTTCGTGCCGAAAATAATCCGAATCAGTGGTATTAGAGCAGACTGCTATTGATAATTTTTTCAATGCATGTCCCCGACGAGGTCCAAGTATAGAAAGTTGGGTCTCGATCTTGTCTCCCTTGAATACAATCTCTCTCGCACACCCAAGAAACCCTCAATGGCAGAAGAAAAGAAAAACGACGGAGCAGACGATCCTATCAATTTGTTGCTTGAGCAAGCTCTCACGCGACAGAGGGACGAAATGATGGAGAATTTTGCCCACATCCTTCAACGCCTGCCGATAGCATCAGGTGCATCTTCATCAAGCAACCACTTTGGAGGCACCTCGCCTTTCAAGGTACAATTTAACTTTGATATTCCTGTATTTGAAGGATAGATAGATGCAGAAGCCCTAGAAAAATGGTTAACTCTGCTAGAAGGTTATTTCTTTGTTCACAATTTTTATGACAAAGAAAAGATCACCTTTGCACTCCTTAAAGCTCTCCCTCATGTCAAACATTGGTGGGAAACTTAATGGGAGAAAATTTCCACAGAGGAGTCTGGAATATATGGGGCCGATCCTACTTGGGATTTTTTTGTGGATGTGGTAAAGGAACAATATTACCCTGTTGGAAACTATGAGGACCAGTACATGAGATGGACCACACTGCGGTAAGAGAGGGGCCAAGCAGTTTCAAAGTTCACCAATACCTTCCATACCTTGCACACCAAGATGGGTATCAAAGATTCCGAGCGACATTTGGTTCTGAAATACCATGGGGCTCTACACAGATACATCCAGACTAAAATGGATTTTCTGGACATCTCATCACTCAATGCTGCTTATCGATATGCTGTTAAAATTGAGCAGAAATTTAAGCACCAGAACAAATGGGAGTTCGGGTCTGCGAATCCACAACAACCAAAGTATGACAAAGACAGCCCTAACAAACAGTGTCCCGAAAACCAGTCCAAGACACAGAAAAAGAAGGGTCACGGGAAGACAAAGAAGGACACCAGAAAATGGTGCGAGTTCGACAAAATCCCCTGGCACAACACTGATGAATGTCACTCAAAATAGTCCTTAGTGGCCGAGATCAAAGACAAAGAGTCGAACCCTGATTCTGAATCTGATTCTGAAAATAATGGTAAAGGACAGATCATTGACGTGGACCCCATTGTTATTGTCGCTACCGCAACAATTCAACCAGAAGAACTAACAGATCCTGAAGAGGGGGAGTTCTTTTTTCATTCACATATGTGGGTGAAGGGGACCCTACTGCATTTTATTGTTGATAGCATAAGCCAGAAGAACCTCATCTCAGCAGAGGTTGTCAAATAGTTGGGATTGTCGACAACACCACACCCGCAACCATACAACATTGGGTGGCTTCGCCAAGGACGAGATCTCCATGTCAGCCAACAGTTTCGATTATCATATGACATCCAACCCTTCAAGGATGAGGTATTATGTGATGTTTCCCCACTGGATGTCTGTGATGTGCTCTTGGGCCAACCATATATGTGGAGACACCATGTTGTTTATGAGTCTCGACCCCGTAGTGTCATTGTTACTTTGGGGGGTCATCTCTACAGAATACCAGAGGTAGTTCTGACTACTGCTCCACCTAAAAAGTGTCGCAAGGTAGTATCTCATACTGCAAAATTCAACTTCTTCACAATCTGTTCAAAAGGAGAACAAAAGGACACTGCAACCACTACAGCCTTGCCCCAAGCACCTTCTATCCAACAGAAGCAGGTCGACAAGGCTGTAGCAAAGTGCAAAGATTCCTTCTGCACATCGTCCTTTCATGTATCTCGACTTGTTGAACAAACTCAACCTCAACAGGTTCGTGACATATTTCCACAAACTGAGCAGTG
>JASDQU010373908.1:23352-40277 GCA_032191745.1 Picea mariana | reverse complement strand
TGAACATCTTTGGGCGCGAGGACCAGAACTTCTAGTGGTCTAGGGCATATTCTTATTACTCAACCCCTACCGCCCAGAACCAAGTAATTGGGACCTCTGGGATTGCTCATGTAGGTTGTGTCTCTGAAGTTTCTGACTGTAAGGACCTGGTCTCTTGGTGCACCGATAAATTTATTTTAGACAAAAGAATTATTCCACTACGGGACCACTCTTTTGTTTCTTTGTCACCTTAGGTATTCTGCTAGATGTTAAGATTGTCAGATCCAACATTGACGTTCAGAGGAG
Source organism: Picea mariana (assembly GCA_032191745.1). Taxonomy (NCBI): domain Eukaryota; kingdom Viridiplantae; phylum Streptophyta; class Pinopsida; order Pinales; family Pinaceae; genus Picea; species Picea mariana. Next base: position 39,992 of record JASDQU010373908.1, on the reverse strand, counting down.
AAGATTGAAAAAAGTTCCTAGCAAAGCATAATAACAAGTTGGACCTCTTTCCCCATTTATTGAAGACCCGATTGTAGTTCCTAAAGATATCACAAGATTCCAGGTTAGTTCATTTAGAAATCCATTCCGCGAAATTGCCTGGTTGTTTACAACAATAACAGGACAGGAGTCCACAACAACTATTTCCCGGATGGCTCTTTATATTTTGTATTTCACAGTCGAGGAACAAGCCATTTTTTATTGGGGTAAGTTAATTTCCCATGAAATTTGTTCCCAATTATCAAGCTTCAAAAGGGAAACTAAATTTTATATGTCGTCGTACTTAGTTTTTACGATAGCACATTACTGCCAGTTTCCAGAACTGTCTATGTCCAAGAATGTCAACTGGGAATTTGACCTAGTAACGTTCTGGTACCAGGCCTTGTGGAAGCACAAGGCTTCCCACTGTTTTTATGAGGTTTTTAATGGATTCGTGTCTATTTTCAAAGTTTTTTTGTTAGGAGAAGATGCTCCTCGCATATCTGAACAAACAACCATTTTTTTGGCCAGGAAGGGGACACTTGAACATTTGGATAATTACATGTCATAAGAATTTTTGGCTCCAAAGAAAAATCTTCTCTCCTTCCATGTCACATTACAGACATAATGTTTGTTGTAGAAGTAGCATGACAATACAACTATTGGTTGCATCTATTGCAAAAGAAGAGAAAAAAATAGCTCATTCCTCTGCCTTGGAAAGTTGGGGACTTCGTGTTGAAAAAAGTCAACAAAATTGACAAATCCGCGGCACATTCTACCAACTTCAATCTGAGATATGATGAAAGCCTAAGAAGGTTCAACCCCGATAATATTTTTCGATAAAATTTACAAACACTTGGCCTCGACGATTGTTTTAAAAAAAAAAACCTGTCCTAAAGCAGAGACATGGTGGCAACGCTCCTGCTTCTGATGCCAACGACCTAGAAACACTGTAAAGCAACACTAAATTGTACATGCAACATGGGAAAGGCCCCGGTGACAAGATCGTTCAATTGGCGAATAACACTCCAAAAAGTACGACATCCTGAAGCATCGCTCCAACGACCCACCTCAACAACAAAGAAACTCAGAGTTCTTCAAACGGAGGAGGAGATAACGACCCTCCTCACTCTAAAATTGATAGTTCTCACAAGCTTCCAGTAGACAATAAGAGAAAAAAAAATGTGGGACAGGAGGAAGAGCCCGAAATTCAGAGTGAGAACATGGAACTTGAGCTTGATCTGGATAGCATGCTCCGCTACCTTGATCAGCCTGGAGATTCCATCGAGCATAGTTGTCCAATGGACATATCTGATACCGAAAATTTTGACGAAGATAAATCCTTCGTGTTCTAGAGAATTGTTTTTGACAACCAGTCCAAAAAATTGATCATTGAAAAAAAGATGTAAAAAATAAGAAAGGAAAATCTCGTTCATAGGTTGAACTTGCCAACATGCGTCCATCTTAAATATGCCAACTTCACATAGCAAAAGGAGATGCACTTTATGATTCCATTGGAGGCATTGAGGTCGAGAATGCCATACTGGAGGATTGGGTCAAGGAATTGGAAGAGGCTTTGATTCCTATGCCATTGCTTGCCAATCCTTTGGCAATAGCCATGCCTTCCACCCCTGTAGCCAACTTAAAAGGATCCTCCAGCCTCCTCGCATCCTATAGAGGATATGTTGAGAATAATATTAAGAAAAGAATGGATCTAGTTACTGAGGCATGGGAAAAATCACAAACCATCACTTCCCTTGGAACCACGACACATAGTTTGCTTGCACATTTGTAGGCGAAGTTAAAAGATGAAGACAATTTCTATTTAAACACGGTCCTTCCTTGTGGCACCATTGTCAACAACATTACATAAACAAAAAGAAGACAACAAGATCTTCCATCCAAAAACCAGATCGGTCAATTAAATGCATGATGGAAAGAAAAAGTGAAGAACCTGCATCTCATTGTTCAGTCATGTGAACAAGCCATATCAAAGAAAGAAAAATTATTCACAAGGCTGTCAAGAATAAACTTCTAAGACCCCAACTTAATCATCAACTCCTTGCCCTTAACTAGGCAAGACTTCGATAAACAGGTTGATATGTTTAAGGTGTTTTCTTTGGAAAATTTTTATAACATCCTTGAATATGATCAAGATTGCGTCGACCACTGGCTAGTCCACTATTCAGTATAAAATGAGGAAATTCATCGGGCTTTGCATAATCTTTCTATCGATTTCTGGGAATTAGAAAACAAACTTTTCAACATAAAAATATGGAATGAGATCAACATCGCCCCAATGAAAAGCTACATTGAAGAATGACTCGAAAGGGAATTGAAGTAGGCCGCGGACGAAAGGCAGTAGGTAGTTGCCACGATTCCAGGAGCCGACAACAACATCAATGAAATGACAGTCACAAGAAAATAGAAAAATGACTCATATGTACCATCATTGTAAGTCTATTGATTGCATCCTGCTTTGTTTATCAACCCAGTTATTCCACTTTCTAAAATAGAAATGTCTAGCCAAGCATTGATACCTTTCAATTTATTTTTTTTGCAGGCATTGCACTCTACCGTCCTCCACTTCTTCTTTTTATAGTCATGTTTATTGTACATATTTCTCTTATGGTCTGTGGGAGCCCCAATCCCAGTCTATATGAAAAACGCATTGAAATTTCCAGTAATGTCCAACATACTTTTATTTTTTGATATATTTCAAATAAAACTGTTTTTTATCTCCTTTTAAATTTATGTCCTCATACATTTTTTTATCTTTCACCAGTCTATATGATGAATGCATTTAAATTCCCTTTAAATTGATGTCCTCATACATTTTTATCTTTCACCACTCTATATGACAAATGCATTTAAATTCCTTTTAACTTATTTAATATATTTTAAACTAAAATTTTTGTTATGTACTTTCAAAAAATAAATGGGGCTCCATGGGCCACCTATCATTTATTGCATGGATACCACCTATGCTTCATACTGCTTGCCACATCTTCACTTGCTTCTCCTACTTTTCCCTATCCAATTCAACCCAACATGGACTACGCTGCCACACAACCTTGTTAACCATTAGCCTCACTCAAACTTTACTATAATTATCTACAATTCAAAGATCATCAATAAAGATTGAAATTAAAAATCATTAATAATATTAATGAATTAAAATAAGTAAGGATACTATCACATGAATCTCTAAAAACTTGCATTACAAAACTCTATATATATGTAGATGCAAGTGATACCTTATAACTCATTCTATCTCATAATTGTTATATATGCGAGAGTCTTCCTAATTAATGTTGGAATTTGTCTTATATTCCTATTCATTAAGATATCTTTATCTTAATGAATAGGAATATAAGACAAATTCCAACATTAATTAGGAAGACTCTCGCATATATAACAATTATGAGATAGAATGAGTTATAAGGTATTACTTATATATATATCCGAGTAGGAATATAAGACAAATTCTAACATTAATATATATATATATATATATATATATATATATATATATATTCACTTTTATTGTATTAGCTCAAAAAAGAAATATACATAGACTTTGTTGTTGGTTTATTGTTTGGGAAACTAGATCAACAACAAAAGTTAATATATCGAGTTTATCCTTGTTTCTTAAAACTATGGAGGAAAAAGTAGCATAAGTTATAATAGCAAAAGAAAGTCTAATATGGGTTTGTGTATCATTATGTTGACTAAAGGGAGGTGGGAAAAGGGCACCCAATATTTTGAAACTAGAAAAAGAGAATCTAAACTAAGAACCATGAGAAAATTAAACAAGAGGAAGATGGTCTTATGCTACAGGAACCTGTGGTTGAGGATAATTCAGGTTGGTGAAGTCCATTCCAACCACCTTTTCTACCAGCAGGTTCATCTTGTGGTCCACAAGGTTCACTTGGAATTGCACATTATCTAGTTGAAGGAGTATTTCCTGGTGCGCTTCATTCCTCTCCACTAGAACCTTTCCCATTATCATCTGTAAGTGCCAGTAAAGATCAATGGTTTTGAAATGTTGTGACTCTAGCACTCTTGTAGATCCAGAATCGGGAACCCAAGACTGAGATACCTCCTCATTCGAAATGAAATTCCTGAGTACTCAAACATATGCCTCAATCATGTCGATTTCTAATTGAATTTCTGGAGGGGTGTGAGCATGGTAGTCATCATCAATATTTTCCGCAACAGAGATAGCTCAAGAGCCTGAGGCCCGACATCAACCACCCCAAGAGAGATGGTGAGAGCTCCCACCAACCATGGAAGCCAACTGGAAGGAAGGGAAAAGGACTAAATGAAGCAGGGAGATAGAGGGTTCGGGAGAGGCATGCAACTAGGAAAGATGTAAAGGGACAGGAACAAAGAAGGAGAAAAATTGGAGAAATGACCCGGGGGGTGGGAAAAATAGACCATCAAAGTATGCGAGAGTAGGACAAGTCATGAAAGATCCCACAATTATAACCGAAATTTCCATAACGAGCAATAAAATCCTCTAGTGTACAAGGAACGTGGTGAGGATGAACGTAGAGATCCAAATGCAGTGGAAGGACATCGACAAGCAAGGACTCAAGTGAATAAGATGGTGGATAATTTTTAATAAGGGAGAGGAGGACTAAGTGTCCAGAGGGAGGACAAGAGGAGGACAACTAGATGCGGGCCTGAGGGAGTGCCCCCCTTGTCGAAATGCATCCCAGACACCCAATCTAGAAATGGATTTTTAGATTTATTATCATATAATATTTTATCTAAAAATATAATCTTCATTAATACAATTTTTTTAAGAATTTGTTTTTCAATAATGAAGTTTGTATTAAAAAAAAATTACCATTATGAAAAACCTCTTTGATAAATCCACCAAGTTTTGCTAAAATTTTGGCAAGAAAGGTTGTGGTGTTCATTGTGAAAAAGTTGTAAGGTGCAAAGGTGAAAACCTTTACAAACAAAACCATGAGTAGAAGGATTATAAAAGTGAGGATGAAGTATGTATTTTTATTTTTTATTTTGTTAATACTTTAATTGTAAATGGGTAGCAAACTAATTTAACAATGATAATGTTTTCTAATGACGTTGAGATTGAATTAATATTTTTTCTAACAACAAAATTGCAAGGTCTTGTTATTTACAACATAAATCGGGGTTATGTATGGTGCATGTATGTTATTCATTATTTGAATTATTATTTTTTTATTTTGAATATGGTTTAATCCAATTACAAACCATGTATAGATTGTAAAAGAATGATCAATAGGTTGTAGTGGCATATTAAATAATTATAATAGTTAATGAGACTAATCAAGCAAAATAACAATGGAAGGGAAAAACTAGTGAGCCAAAATATCAGTAGAAGAGTAGAAGGTAAGTGACATACAAGGATGTGTTTATTATTGTGAAATGAATTAATTATAGTTTGGCAAGTAAGTAATCGAAAGATATGCAACAATACAAAAATTGATATGGAAGGCATGGTCTACTGTATGTGCAACACTTCATTGAACATATCAATTGTTATTAATGATTAGTTTCTAAAAGTCACAATTAGATGGGAAAACAGGAGGATAATCTCTTCTGTAGCTAGGGTTTACCCTAGATGCAACCCGAATCCTAGGGCATTGTTGATCCTCAAATGTGTTAAGTCTTTCGTAATATCTCTCTTATATATTCATTTTCCATACATAGAAAATTTTCATGTTTGTCATGGGTTCATGATGCATATTTTCCTTAGTTGAAACTTTCACAACCTCCAAAATACACCATCACATTTCGTCACCTTCATTTTGCACCCATACTTTAGAAATTTTCCAAACGTCTCACCGTGGGTCTAAGGAATTTTCCCGATTCACTTGTCTATGACCGTGACCCGATGATACCGATCCACTTCTTATACTTCATCAAATTTCTTATAATCTATCGTGCTCTATGGATTGTTATGATTTTTCTTCACCATACCCTTCACCCTCGTGGACCCACAACGCTATGATCCTCCATTCCTCCTTATCACTCCATGCTCGATGATCCCATAACTCTTTCATATACCATTCATGGCCCCATGATATTGTCGTGCCATTGTGTCTCATTCAACCATTTCATTATCCTGTTGTTCTTCCATCCTGATTCTCCGCCACCCTTTGATAATCCACATCCTATCTTGTCACTCTCCCCGATGTACATTCAATGCAAATATCACATAAATAACAAATGGGTTAAGTGTTAAAATTCCTCATTAATGGAAATCTTCTCGGGAGAATTCTTCATCAATTCCAAATTTAATTTGTATTAACAATCCTTTGAGTCAAGAGCTATGAAGTATATTATGATAAAAATGTTAACTTTGGTAATAACGTTTTGAAAATAAATGTATTATAATTTGTCAACCTGATTAAGCATGACAACCAAAACAATGGAACAATTATGCGGAGATACCATAAACTCATTTGGACGAGAAGAACAAAGGTCTTAGTGGTCGAGAGCATACAAGTATTAATCCTCATCGCCACTTCCATAGAGGAGTTCAAACCAGATTTGGATGTCAGGAATTACTCTGGTAGGGTGTGTTCTGAAAGTCTGCAATTTCAAAGAGTTGGTTTTGTGGTGCATCAACAATTCCGATAACAATCAAATAATAATTCAACTTCAAGGAGAGTCTCTTATTTCTTTAGCACCCTAAGTTTTTAAGAGAATGCTCAAACTCCCAAAGTCGACAATGACTTTCAAAGGGGATGAAGCTAAGGATTTTCTAAAGGAAAGAAATGGTGGATTAGAGCTCCTATGAGAATATCTTGAAGACCCAACAACGATTCCAAAAGACTTATCAAGTATCCAGGTTAGTTCATTGAAAAATCCCTATTGAGAAATGGCATGGATATTTGTAAGAGTAGTCGGAAAAGAATCTACTGCTAATATTCCCCGATTGGCTCTTTATATCTTGTATTTTTCTATCCATGCAAAAGTAATATTTGATTGGGAAAAAATTATCTCTAGTGAATTATCTTTCAGTTAGCGAATTTCAGAAAGAACAAAAAATTCTACATGTCTTCATACTTGGTTTTCACCATTAGATATTGTCATGTTTTTAAAGGTTTATATTTGGCTAAACAAGTCAATTGTAAAATTGACCCTATTCAGATGTGGTATCTTGCTTTATTAAAATAAAAGGCCATGTATCGTTTTTATGAAGTTCACAACACATTTATTTCCTCTTTCAAAAAAATTATATATGGACCAAACACATCAAGATTTTCTTTAGAAGCAACATCCTTCTTGGATAAGAGACGAAGCTTTGGAGCAATGGAGCATTTCAGTATTGTCAGGATTTATTTTTTACGTGAAAAAACCTCATATTTGTTGTATTATGTTTGAGATAATATATTTTTTGTGGAAGTATGCAAGCAGTATAGATTTTAGGCCCATTTCTTTCACGAAAAGAAGAAAAGGCAGTTTATTCCTCTGCCATGGAAAATTGGAGAGATAATGTTGAAAAACACAAGTATTCATGAATTTGCATTCCATTTTGATCAGTTTAATTTAAAGAAAGCGGATCACATCAAAGGGTTTGACCCTAACCAGATATTTATGAAACATATGATATATGTAAGCTACAATGTCTCATTCACTAGTACATTGCTATTTGGAGAAGAAGAAGGTGATATCCAGAATCCTCAAGCATTGTCTATTGAGAAAAAACAAGAGGATATTTAAACAATTTTTAGTACCACGGATCAACATAAACAATGAGGAAAAGTTGTGAATTAGAGGAGTTAACAGTCTCCTAACACTTCTAAAAAAAGCAGCCTACTCAAACAAAAATCTCAGTCTACAATTTAGGGACAAAGGAAACCTTCAATAGATAATTTTGATGATGGAGGTGAACATAACCCTCCTAAGGGATCTCTGGAAACACCTCACAAACTCTCGATAACTAGAAAAAGGAAAAGAGGAACCAATAAGGAAGGAGAGAGTGAGGGTGCACCTGAAGAAGACATTGTTTTTGAGGATATGGATCTTGATGTGAATATCAAAGACATTGAATTCCCAAATGAAGAATAAACGATTCAGAAGAGCAAATAATTTGCAAAAAAATTGGCCACCCATGATCCAATTTTATTCGAAGAAGAATCCCAGACTCTGCAAAATGCCCTGTTTGACAAAATTTCAAAGAAATTGGTTATTGAAAAAATTCATTCAAAAAAAAAAAGTTTCAAGGAAAATTGAGCTCGGAACTAGAATTCAATGGAGTTCTACCTTCCAGAACTTTATAGATTTATGAAGATACATGAGAATCCCTCAAAATGTCAGTTGGAGAAATGGAAAATGAAAATGCCACTCTAAAGGACACAATTAAAGAATTAGAGAACACTTTAATTTCCCCACCTATATTTGTCAGTCCAATTGCTACAATGCAACCTGGGAAGAGTCTCGATGGAACACCAAAATCTAGCTCCAGATTAAGAGGAACATTGATTCCACTTGTTTCCATTAGAAGGTATGGTGGAGAAAACATCAAGAAAAGAATGTCTCTTATTCTTAAGACATGGGAATTGTCAAATAAATTTGTTCCTCTAGGATCAAGAATGACAAATTTTAGATAATACATTTAGGATGATATTGAAAATGATGAGGAATTCTCTAAAGAAGTTGTTTCTACTTTTGTTGTAAAAGTATCAAGTGTTAGTGAGCTACGAAGGAAAGAAGAGAACTCGCCTTCCTAGTTCAAATAAAGCAACTCAAGGCACGCTGGATAAAAGAGTAAAGAGTCTAAAAGAAATATTGGTTGATTGTGATGCCATAAGTGTTAAAAAGGGGGACATATATTTAAAATTAAATGAATTGGATTTAGCTGGATCAACTGGGGATGTGGAGGACCCACATATAATATTGAATTCAATACTTATGTCAAAAGAGCAACCTGAAGAAAAGTTGGATTTGTTGAAGGCTACATTAGCTGAGAGATTTAACAACTTGACCGAGTATTCATAATTAGGAATGGAAATTTGATTGGTTAGTTATGTAAACAAAAATGAAGATATTGAGGATTCAATGCTTATCTGAAAATAGGGGGCTGACTTTTTTTTCTATGCAAGCACCCTCTACTCCATTAAAATAAACTTCAGGACCTTGATCAATGTCTTAGTTGTGCAAGAGGATTTATGTGTCAAGTTTAGGCTCCTTTTAGGTGTTTATGTGTGAGGTATTTAAAGGTTAAATATGTTGTTTAAAGAATACAACAACAATCATAAATTGCAACAAATAATAACCATAAAACTCAAAACAACAACAACATGATAAAGGATTTCACCCCCAACTGGGCTACATCTCCTTGAGCCTCCATCAATGGACTAGGCTCTCTAGGATTAATTTGTCTAATTTATTTTACAAGATGTTGCTCAACTCCAATGGATTCATTGATAGTACCATTGGGTTCAGAATACATAAAAATCCCCAAAATGACTGTTAGATCTCTGAAAACAAACCATGGATCATCTGGGCATGACCTCTTCTACTGGTGGCCTTGAGCTTCCCTGTGGCCAAAAGACCTATAGAAGTCCTCAAATGCCTCTAAAAACTGTTTCAATGAGTTCAGAGCATATCAATTAGCTAAGAATGACTATTTAGTCACTGAAAATGGACTTTGGATCCCCTGGACATGGTCTCCTTCACTGGTGGCCCTAGGCTCCTTGGAGCTCTCTGGAACTTCCCTGTAGAAAAACCTGCAATAGAAGTCTCCAAATGCCTTTCCAACTTGTACCAATGGCTTCATAACATTCAATAACCCATCACTGGGCTCTTTTTGCACCTGGTTTGGCCAAAAACAAAGAAGATAGACCTCCTGCAAATTTTCTCCTTCAAGCTTGATGTCTCTGGTTTGCCAAATTGTACCTTTGTGTGAGTAACCTAGCTTCCGAGAGTTTCCTGTGCCTAAACCCAGCATGCATGCCATATTCCACAAATCGCACCAAAATGTCGCATGGTTAGGGGACTTAGCACCCAAACCAGCGGAGGTGCTTGGATGCGTGGGTCATGTGACCACGTCCCTGCGCATTTGTTGGGCACCCATTGCAACGACCGAGAAGGCCGTGACAAGTGTTGGGCGTATGGATAGATCCATTTTCAAGAACATTTGTGGTAGTGACAAGTGTCAGGCAATAGGGAGAGACCCGTTTGAAAGTTTAAATCCTGCACAAACCCATGTGGCATGGTCATGTTACAACGGATAAAATCGGGGCCTGGGGCTAAGCCCTAGCCAGGACCCCGCATCAAATCATAACACAAACAACTTTAAAAATATATTGAAACAATATATGTTAAGAACTATAGTGCAGGTTTGGTGGTAGCTTAGCCGTTGCCAAAACTTTCCATGTGTGTGGGAGGTACAGGGTTCGATTCCCCTAGACTCCACATGAATTTTACCATATACCAAGGTGCCACGTGGCAGCCCATGCCTGGGCCACATGGCACCACACAATTTGCCAAAAAGGATGCCACATGTCCAAAATTCATTTTCCCATGTGTCTGCCACTAGACTACCAACTCAGCACTTTCCAACTCATCACTAAGATGTCACCTTCCATGTGTGGTTCCGTACCTTGCCACGTTAGCCTGTATGGACTGTACAGTCAACAAAATTTTGCCTATTTGGAAAAATGAAAAGAACGTAATATCTCACTCATCCAATGTCCATTTGAACCCGTTCGACTTGCGTTGGGTTTGTGAGGACAAGACCTACGCACTTGTCTGTTTTGAAAAGATTCCGAGCAATTTTATTTTTGGGCTAATTTTTGACCCCTGGTCCAGATTATGATCACTCCTTCCCACTGAAAGGATTTTGGTCCCACAAAAGATGATGATTATCTTCTTGAGCTTCAATACTCTTCTACTTCCAAGTTCTATCAACTGATTCTACTTGAAAAGTCCTTTTGGCAATCACTTGGGTACCTTGACATGCCTTGCACTGCAACTGGCTATGTCCCTCAACCACTGTTCTCTGGCTGCTATTGATCCACTATTCTCTTTGTGCTTGGAAAACTATCAACCTTCCCACTGAGAATCAAGTCCCTCTTGTGAACTCTTGGCGTCAACACAATCCGCTCTACAATGGCTGCAAAATGCTTTCCTGCAACATCTGGTCACCAAGAAAACCATCAATCTTGAAAACAAACATTATAAGAGAATGAAAATGATGCCAACCAACTATTTTTCCCTTCAAATCCATAACTGTCACATCTTGTACATCATCAAAGTACATGGTGTTTTCTCTGCATCTTGGTGTACTCAATATCGACTTACAAGCTGACAAACACCATCGACTAAACATAAGTTGAAACACATGATCGACATAACAAAGTCACCAAGAAAACATTGACACAATTCGAGACTCATTTGAAACACATCAACATTCCAAAACGACAAGTCGACATCCATGATACACAACCATGTTACATTCATGAGTCACTCATAATGAAACTATCACAAAGTTCATTGTTTATACATACAAAATCACATGCATGTGCATAGCTCTTCAACTCTCCTTCAAGTACAAACATAAGTACATAAACCAAAAAACATGTGGGTACATAAGGGCTGAAATGAAAAGATGTATGGCTGCAATAAGTGAGTATCATACCCATCTCTTACACCTTCCTGGGGAAGTTGTGCAACAACAAGAATGCCTTCAATAGAATCACATTCACATGCAAACTTGCATCATACAAGTTATGATAAGCTGCTGCAACTTGTCATACTTTCAATAGAAATGCATACATAAGGCTGAAATGTGCATCTACAAATAGATAAATGCATGCCTTACTTGTTTAAGAAATCTAACCATTTCTTACCAAGGCAATTCAATGGTGACTTTGCCTGCTGAAAATCCTCTTCTTGTGAATCATCTTGACTCACATCGATGATGGAATCTCCTCTTCCATTCTTTCCAGTCTCTTTATCCATCTTCTTCATGTGCTGTGGATGAGTTTTTGGATGCATTGTCCAACATTAGTTAATGAGAAGACCCCTCTTCTGACAGTGAGTGAAAATATTTTGCATTTTCTTTTCAAGTTGCCTTTGCTTAGATAGTTTCCTAAATGTGGCCAATATTTTCCAACATCTTGAAACATGATGGTTATCTAAACCACAATATGTACATGGACTTTTTCTCCCATTTTTACATGAAAATTTACCATGCTCAACATAATCAAAAGCAATTGAATTACAGGAAGAAGTATACCTTGAACATTCACCTTTTTCTGCCTTCTTGAGGAGGTGAATTTGAAGATTTACTATCTCTCTTTTGAAGACCAACAACAATGTTCTTGTCCTCATGGCTATCACAACTCTCTTGTTTCACACATTTGCATTCATCTTGAACACACACTTTGCATGCTTGAGGGATTGAACTTGCAACAAAAGTTGTTCTTGGAACAATTTCCTTTGTCTCCTCAACTTTGGAATATGCTCCATCTTTCTGTTCATATCCAAGACCCCAATACTTGGGCCTCTCCTCAACAACAATAGGCTCAACAATGCATTGTGCATGTTTGCCTCACCCTCTACCTTCATAGCCCATTTTTAACAATAACTTGGATCCTATTCCACTAGTATGCTTTTCAAAAACACCAAAGCATTCAGTTTGAGAGGAATTTGAATAAAAACTAGCATTACATACCTCATGTTCATGCATATACTTGGTAAGGGTCTCCTCTACCTCATGGAGCTGAGTCTCCATCTCCTGCAACTTTTCAAGAAGCTGGTGCTTCTCCTCCTTCATGGCCATCAACTTGTCTTGAAGGACCATTCTCTCCTTCCTATCTTCCCACATCTCTTGCACCATATTTCTCATGGTTACAAACTCCTTCAACATCTCTTTGTCAAAGAACTTGGCTAATGAATATGTATGAGAACTCTCACTTTTTGAAGCTTCCTCCATCCTTGAAAGGTATCAAACTTCAACACAAAACTTTCACAATAATACTAACAACTAAATATCTAGCTATCAATGGCAATCACATGAGAAAAAATATGCTATGATACCAACTGATCTGAAAATAGGGGGATGCCTTGTTTTTCTATGCAAGCACCCTCTACTCCATTAAAATAAACTTTAGGACCTTGTTCAATGTCTTAGTTGTGCAAGAGGACTTATATGTCAAGTTTAGGCTCCTTTTAGGTGTTTATGTGTGAGGTATTTAAAGTTTAAATATGTTGTTTAAAGAATACAACAACAAGAATAAATTGCAGAAAATAATAACCAACAAACTCACAACAACAACAACATGATAAAGAAGTTCACCCCCAACTAGGCTACATCTCCTTGAGCCTCCATCAATGGACTAGGATCTCTGGGATTAGTTTGTCTAATTTATTTTACAAGATGCTTCTAAACTCCAATGGATTTACTGACTGTACCATTGGGTTCAGAAAACATAAAAACCCAAAAAATGATTGTTAGATCTCTGAACACAGACCATGGCTCATTTGGGCATGACCTCTTCTACTGGTGGCATTGAGCTTCCCTGAGCTTCCTTGTGGCCAAAACACCTGTAAAAGTCCTCAAATTTCTCTGCAACCCATTCCAATGAGTTCAGAGCATATCAATTAGCCACAAATGACTATTCAGTCACTGAAAATGGACTTTGGCTCCCCTGGACATAGCCTCCTTCACTGGTGGCCCTGGGCTCCTTGGAGCTCTCTAAAACTTCCCTATAGCAAAACCTACAATAGAAGTCTCCAAGTGCCTTTGCAAGCTGTACCAATGGCTTCAAAACATCCAAGAACCCCTAGCTGGGCTCTTTCTGCACCTGGTTTGGCCAAAAACGAAGAAGATAGACCTCCTGCAAGTTTTCTCCTTCAAGCTTGTTGTCTCTGGTTCGCCAAATCACACCTTTGTGTGAGTAACCTAGCTTCTGAGTGTTTCCCATGCCTAAACCCAACACGTGCACCATATTCCACAAATCGCACCAAAATGTCGCATGGTTAGGGGACTTAGCACCCAAACTGATGGAGGTTCTTGGACGCATGGGTCATGTGACCAAATCCCCGCACATTTGTTGGGCACCCGTTGCAACAATTGAGGAGGTGACAAGTATCGGGCGCATGGAGAGATCCATTTGCAAGCGCATTTGTGGTAGTGACAAGTGTCGGGCGACAGGGAGAGACCCGTTTGTAAGTTTAAATCACGTGCAAACCTGTGTGTCATGGTCATGTTACAATGCATAAAATCGGGGGCTGGGGCTAAGCCCCAGCCAGGCCGTGCCAAATCATAAGACAAACGAATTTAAAAATATATCGAAACAATATATGTTAAGAACTATAGTGCGGGCTTGGTGGTAGCCCAACTGTCGCCAAAACTTTCCATGTGTGCAGGAGGTTTGGGGTTTGACCCCCATGGACTCCACATGAATTTTACCATATACCAATATGCCACATGGCAGCCCATGCCTGGGCCACGTGGCACCACACAATTTTCCAAAAAGGATGCCTCGTATCCAAAATTCATTCGCCCATGTGTCTACCACATGATTTCCAACTCAACACTTTCCACATTAGTACTTGCTAACTCAAAACTGACATGTCACCTGCCATGTGTGGGTCCGTACCCTGCCACGTCAGCTTGTACGAACTGTATAGTCAACAAAATTTTGCATGTTTGGAAAAATGAACAGAATGTGATATCTCACTCATCCAATGTTTGTTTGAACCCATTTGAGTTGGGTTGGGTTCGTGAGGACGTGGCCTATGCACCTGTCCGTTTTGAAGAGATTCTGAGAACTTTGATTTTTGGGCTAATTTTTTACCCCTGGTCCAGATTCTAATCACTCCTTCCCACTGACAGGCTTTTGGTCCCACAAAAGCTGATGATTATCTGCTTAAGATTCAATACTCTTCTGCTTCCAAATTTTATCATCTGATTCTTCTTTAAAAGTCTTTTTGGAAATCACCTTGGTACCTTGACATGCCTTGCACTACAACTGGCTATGTCCCTCAACCAATATTCCGTGGCTACTGCTGATCCACTCTTCTCTTTGTGCTTGGAAAAATGTTAGCCTTCCCACTGAGAATGAATTCCCTCTTGTGAACTCTTTTCCTCAACACAATCCACTCTACAATGGCTGCAAAATGCTTTCCTACGACATATTGTCACAAACCAAGAAAACCATCAATCTTGAAAACAAACTTTATACAAGAATGAAAATGATGCCAACCAACTCTTTTGATAATCAAAGCCATAATTGTTGCATCTTGTACATCATCAAAGTACATGGCATTTTCCCTGCATCTTGGTGTACTCAATATCGACTTACAAGTCGACAAACACCATCGACTAAACATACGTCAAAAAACACGATCGACACAACATAGTCGTCAAGACAACATCGACACAAGTCAAGACTCATTTGAAACACATCGACATTCCAAAACGACAAGTCAACATACATGATACACAACCATGTTACATTCATGAGTCACTCATAATGAAACTATCACAAAGTTCATTGTTTACACATACAAAATCACATGCATGTGCATAGCTCTTCAGCTCTCCTTCAAGTACAGACATAATTACATAAACCCAAAAACATGTGGGTACATAAGGGATGAAATCAAAAGATATATGGCTGCAATAAGTGAGTATCATACCCATCTTTTACACCCTCCTGGCTAAGTTGTGCAACAACAAGAATTCCTTCAATAGAATCACATTCATATGCAAAATTGCATCATACAAGGTATGATAAGCTGCTGCAACTTGTCATACTTTCAACAGAAATGCATACATAAAGCTGAAATGTGCATCTACAAATAGAGAAATGCAGGCCTTACTTGTTTAATAAATCTAACCATTTCTTACCAAGACAATTCAATGGTGACTTTTCCTACTGAAAATCCTCTTCTTGTGAATCATCTTGACTCACATCGATGATCCAATCTCCTCTTCCATTCTTTCCAGTCTCT
The DNA here is from genome assembly GCA_032191745.1 of Picea mariana. Lineage (NCBI taxonomy): Eukaryota > Viridiplantae > Streptophyta > Pinopsida > Pinales > Pinaceae > Picea > Picea mariana. The sequence goes on along the minus strand of JASDQU010373908.1, from coordinate 24,002 downwards.
TTATCCATCTTCTTCATGTGATGTGGATGAGTGGTTGGATGCAATGTACAACATTGGTCAATGAGATGACCCCTCTTCTAATAGTGAGTGCAAATCCTTTTCATCTTCTTTTCAAGTTTCCTTTGCTTGTACAGTTTCCTGAATGTGGCCAATCTTTTCCAACATCTTGAAACATGATGGTTATCTAAACCACAATATGTACATGGACTTTTTCTCCCATTTTTACATGAAAATTTACCATGCTCAACATAATCAAAAGCAACTGAATTACAGGCAGAAGTATACCTTCAACATTCACCTTTTTCGCCTTCTTGAGGAGTTGAATTTGAAGAGTTACTAGCTCTCTTTTGAAGACCAACAACAATGTTCCTATCCTCATAGCTATCACAAATCTCTTGTTTCACACATTTGCATTCATCTTGAACAAACACTTTGCATGCTTGAGGGATTGAACTTGCAACAAAAGTTGTTCTTGGAAGTGTTTCCCTTGTCACCTCAACTTTGGAATATGCTCCATCTTTCTGTTCATAGCCAAGACCCCAATACTTGGGCCTCTCCTCAACAACAATAGTCTCAACAATGCATTGTGCATGTTTTCCTAACCCTCTACCTTCATAGCCCATTTTTACTAATAACTTGGATCCTATTCC
>JASDQU010373908.1:10355-23332 GCA_032191745.1 Picea mariana | reverse complement strand
GTTGTTGATCCTCAAATGTGTTAAGTCTTTCGTAATATCTCTCTTATATATTCATTTTCCATACATAGAAAATTTTCATGTTTGTCATGGGTTCATGATGCATATTTTATTTAGTTCAAACTTCCACAACCTCCAAAATACACCATCACATTTTGCCACCTTCATTTTGCACCCATACTTCAGAAATTTTCCAAACGTCTCATCGTGGGTCTAAGGAATTTTCCTGATTCACTTGTCTATGGCCGTGACCCCATGATACCGATCCACTTCTTATAATTCGTCAAAATTCTTATAATCTATCATTCTCTATGGATTGTTATGATTTTTCTTCGCCATACCCTTCACCCTCACGGACCCACAACGCTACGACCCTCCATTCCTCCTTATCACTCCATGCTCGATGATCCCATAACTCTTTCATATACCATTCATGGCCCCATGATATCGTCGTGCCATCGTGTCTCATTCAACCATTTCATTATCTTGTTGTTCTTCCATCCTGATTCTCCGCCACCCTTTGATAATCCACATCCTATCTTGTCACTCTCCCCGATGTACATTCAATGCAAATATCACAGAAATAACAAAGGGGTTAAGTGTTAAAAGTCCTCATTAATGGAAATCTTCTCGAGAGAATTCTTCATCAATTCTAAATTTAATTTGTATTAACAATCCTTTGAGTCAAGAGCTATGAAGTATATTATGATAAAAAAGTTAACTTTGGTAATAACGTTTTGAAAATAAATGTATTATAATTTGTCAACCTGATTAAGCATGACAACCAAAAGAATGGAACAATTATGCGGAGATACCATAAAATCATTTGGACGAGAAGAACAAAGGTCTTAGTGGTCGAGAGCATACAAGTATTAATCCTCATCGCCACTTCCAGAGAGGAGTTCAAACCAGATTTGGATGTCAGGAATTGCTCTGGTAGGGTGTGTTCTGAAAGTCTGCAACTTCAAAGAGTTGGTTTTGTGGTGCATCAACAAATCCGATAACAATCAAATAATAATTCAACTTCAAGGAGAGTCTCTTATTTCTTTAGCACCCTCAGTTTTTAAGAGAATGCTCAAACTCCCAAAGTCGACAATGACTTTCAAAGGGGATGAAGCTAAGGATTTTCTAAAGGAAAGAAATGGTGGATTAGAGCTCCTATGAGAATATCTTGAAGACCCAACAATGATTCCAAAAGACTTATCAAGTATCCAAGTTAGTTCATTGAAAAATCCCTATTGAGAAATGGCATGGATATTTGTAAGAGTAGTCGAAAAAGAATCTACTGCTAATATTCCCCGATTGGCTCTTTATATATTGTATTTTTCTATCCATGCGAAAGTAATATTCGATTGGGAAAAAATTATCTCTAGTGAATTATCTTTTAGTTGGCGAATTTCAGAAAGAACAAAAAATTCTACATGTCTTCATACTTGGTTTTCACCATTAGATATTGTCATGTTTTTAAAGGTTTATATTTGGCTAAACAAGTCAATTGTAAAATTGACCCTATTCAGATGTGGTATCTTGCTTTATTAAAATAAAAGGCCATGTATCATTTTTATGAAGTTCACAACACATTTATTTCCTCTTTCAAAAAAATTATATATGGACCAAACACATCAAGATTTTCTTTAGAAGCAACATCCTTCTTGGATAAGAGACGAAGCTTTGGAGCAATGGAGCATTTCAGTATTGTCAGGATTTATTTTTTCCGTGAAAAAACCTCATATTTGTTGTATTATGTTTGAGATAATATATTTTTTGTGGAAGTATGCAAGCAGTATAGATTTTGGGCCCATTTCTTTCACGAAAAGAAGAAAAGGCAATTTATTCCTCTGCCATGGAAAATTGGAGAGATAATGTTGAAAAACACTACAAGTATTGATGAATTTGCATTCCATTTTGATCAGTTTAATTTAAAGAAAGCGGATGAAATCAAAGGGTTTGACCCTAACTAGATATTTATGAAACATATGATGTATGTAGGCTACAATGTCTCATTCACTAGTACATTGCTATTTGGAGAAGAAGAAGGTGATATCCAAAATCCTCAAGCATTGTCTATTGAGAAAAAACAAGAGGATATTTAAACAATTTTTAGTACCACGGATCAACATAAACAATGAGGAAAAGTTGTGAATTAGAGGAGTTCACAGTCTCCTAACACTTCTAAAAAAAGCAGCCTACTCAAACAAAAATCTCAGTCTACAATTCAGGGACAAAGGAAACCTTCAATAGATAATTTTGATGATGGAGGTGAACATAACCCTCCTAAGGGATCTCTGGAAACACCTCACAAACTCTCGATAACTAGCAAAAGGAAAAGAGGAACCAATAAGGAAGGAGAGAGTGAGGGTGCACCTGAAGAAGATATTGTTTTTGAGGATATGGATCTTGATGTGAATATCAAAGACATTGAATTCCCAAATCAAGAATAAAGGATTCAGAAGAGAAAATAATTTGCAAAAAAATTGGCCACCCATGAGCCAATTTTATTCGAAGAAGAATCCCAGACTCTGCACAATGCCCTGTTTGACAAAATTTCAAAGAAATTGGTTATTGAAAAAATTCATTCAAAAAATAAAAAGTTTCAAGGAAAATTGAGCTCGGAACTAGAATTCAATGGAGTTCTACCTTCCAGAACTGTATATATTTATGAAGATACATGAGAAGCCCTCAAAATGTCAGTTGGAGAAATGGAAAATGAAAATGCCACTCTAAAGGACACAATTAAAGAATTAGAGAACACTTTAATTCCCCCACCTATATTTGTCAGTCCAATTGCTACAATGCAACCTGGGAAGAGTCTCGATGGAACACCAAAATCTAGCTCTATATTAAGAGGAACATCGAGTCCACTTGTTTCCATTAGAAGGTATGGTGGAGAAAACATCAAGAAAAGAATGTCTCTTATTCTTAAGACATGGGAATTGTCAAATAAATTTGTTCCTCTAGGATCAAGAATGACAAATTTCAGATAATACATTTAAGATGATATTGAAAATGATGAGGAATTCTATAAAGAAGTTGTTTCTACTTTTGTTGCAAAAGTATCAAGTGTTAGTGAGCTATGAAGGAAAGAAGAGAACTCGCCTTCCTAGTCCGAATAAAGCAACTCAAGGCACATTGGATAAAAGAGTAAAGAGTCTAAAAGAAATATTGGTTGATTGTGATGCCATAAGTATTAAAAAGGGGGACATATATTTAAAATTAAATGAATTGGATTTAGCTGGATCAACTGGAGATGTGGAGGACCCACATATAATATTGAATTCAATACTTATGTCAAAATAGCAACTCGAAGAAAAGTTGGACTTGTTGAAGGCTACAATAGCTGAGAGATTTAACAACTTGACCGAGTATTCATAATTAGGAATGGAAAGTTGATCGGTTAGTTATGTAAACAAAAATGAAGATATTGAGGATTCAATGCTGATCTAAAAATAGGGGGCTGACTTTTTTTTCTATTCAAGCACCCTCTACTCCATTAAAATAAGCTTCAGGACCTTGATCAATGTCTTAGTTGTGCAAGCGGATTTATGTGTCAAGTCTAGGATCTTTTTAGGTGTTTATGTGTGAGGTATTTAAAGGTTAAATATGTTGTTTAAAGAATACAACAACAATCATAAATTGCAACAAATAATAACCATAAAACTCAAAACAACAACAACATGATAAAGGATTTCACCCCCAACTGGGCTACATCTCCTTGAGCTTCCATCAATGGACTAGGCTCTCTGGGATTAATTTTTCTAATTTATTTTACAAGATGTTTCTCAACTCCAATGGATTTACTGACAGTACCATTGGGTTCAGAATACATAAAAATCCCAAAAATGACTGTTAGATCTCTGAAAAAAAACCATGGATCATCTAGGCATGACCTCTTCTACTAGTGGCCTTGAGCTTCCCTGTGGCCAAAACACCTGTAAAAGTCCTCAAATTCCTCTACAACCTATTCCAATGAGTTCAGAGCATATCAATTAGCTATGAATGACTATTGAGTCACTGAAAATGGGCTTTGGATCCCTTGGACATGGTCTCCTTCACTGGTGGCTCTGGGCTCCTTGGAGCTCTCTGGAACTTCCCTGTAGAAAAACATGCAACATAAGTCTCCAAATGCCTTTCCAACCTGTACCAATGGCTTCATAACATTCAATAACCCATAGCTAGGCTCTTTCTACACCTAGTTTGGCCAAAAATAAAGAAGATAGACCTCCTGCAAATTTTCTCCTTCAAGCTTGATGTCTCTGGTTCACCAAATCGCACCTTTGTGTGAGTAACCTAGCTTTTGGGAATTTCCTATGCCTAAACCCAGTACGCATGCCATCTTACAAAAATCAAACCAAAATGTCGCACGATTAGGGGAATTAGCACCCAAACCAGCGGAGGTGCTTGGACGCGTGGGTCATGTGACCACGTCCCTGCGCATTTGTTGGGCACCCATTGCAACGACCAAGAAGGCCGTGACAAGTGTTGGGTGTATGGATAGATCCGTTTGCAAGCGCATTTGTGGTAGTGACAAGTGTCAGGAAATAGGGAGAGACTCGTTTGAAGGTTTAAATCCTGCACAAACCCATGTGGCATGGTCATGTTACAACGGATAAAATCAGGGGCTGGGGCTAAGCCCTAGCCAGGACCCCGCGCCAAATAATAACACAAACGACTTTAAAAATATATCAAAACAATATATGTTAAGAACTATAGTGCAGGTTTGGTGGTAGCCTAGCCGTTGCCAAAACTTTACATGTGTGCGGGAGGTACGGGGTTCGATTCCCCCAGACTCCACATGAATTTTACCATATACCAAGGTGCCATGTGGCAGCCCATGCCTGGGCCACGTGGCACCACACAATTTGCAAAAAAGGATGCCATGTGTCCAAAATTCATTTTCCCATGTGTCTGCCACTAGACTACCAACTCAACACTTTCCAACTCATCACTGAGATGTCAACTTCCACGTGTGGTTCCGTACCCTGCCACATTAGCCTGTATGGACTATACAGTCAACAAAATTTTGCCTATTTGGAAAAATGAAAAGAACACAATATCTCACTCATCTGATGTCCATTTGAACCCGTTCAACTTGCATTGGGTTCATGAGGATAAGACCTACGCACTTGTCCATTTTGAAAAGATTCCGAGCAATTTTATTTTTGGGCTAATTTTTTACCCCTGGTCCAGATTATGATCACTCCTTCCCACTGAAAGGATTTTGGTCCCACAAAAGATGATGATTATATTCTTGAGATTCAATACTCTTCTACTTCCAAGTTCTATCAACTGATTCTACTTGAAAAGTCTTTTTGGCAATCACCTGGGTACCTTGACATGCCTTGCACTACAACTGGCTATGTCCCTCAACCACTATTCTTTGGCTGCTATTGATCCATTGTTCTCTTTGTGCTTGGAAAACTGTCAACCTTCCCACTAAGAATCAAGTCCCTCTTGTGAACTCTTGGCGTCAACACAATCCGCTCTACAATGGCTGCAAAATGCTTTCCTGCAACATCTTGTCACAAACCAAGAAAACCATCAATCTTGAAAAAAAACGTTATACAAGAATGAAAATGATGCCAACCAACTCTTTTTCTCTTCAAATCCATAACTGTTGCATCTTGTACATCATCAAAGTACATGGTGTTTTCCCTGCATCTTGGTGTACTCAATATCGACTTACAAGCCAACAAACACCATCGACTAAACATAAGTCGAAACACATGATTGACATAACATAGTCACCAAGAAAACATTGACACAAGTCGAGACTCATTTGAAACACATCAACATTCCAAAATGACAAGTCGACATCCATGATACACAACCATGTTACATTCATGAGTCACTCATAATGAAACTATCACAAAGTTCATTGTTTATACATACAAAATCACATGCATGTGCATAGCTCTTCAACCCTCCTTCAAATACAAACATAAGTACATAAACCAAAAAACATGTGGGTACATAAGGGATGAAATGAAAAGATGTATGGCTGCAATAAGTGAGTATCATACCCATCTCTTACACCTTCCTGGGGAAGTTGTGTAACAACAAGAATGCCTTCAATAGAATCACATTCACATGCAAACTTGCATCATACAAGTTATGATAAGCTGCTGCAAATTGTCATACTTTCAATAGAAATGCATACATAACGCTGAAATGTGCATCTACAAATAGAGAAATGCATGCCTTACTTGTTTAAGAAATCTAACCATTTCTTACCAAGCCAATTCAATGGTGACTTTGCCTGCTGAAAATCCTCTTCTTGTGAATCATCTTGACTCACATTGATGATGGAATCTCCTCTTCCATTCTTTCCAGTCTCTTTATCCATCTGCTTCATGTGCTATGGATGAGTGTTTGGATGCAGTGTCCAACATTAGTCAATGTGAAGACCCTTCTTCTGACAGTGAGTGCAAATGTTTTGCATTTTTTTTTCAAGTTGCCTTTGCTTAGATAGTTTCCTGAATGTGGCCAATATTTTCCAACATCTTGAAACATGATGGTTATCTAAACCACAATATGTACATGGAATTTTTCTCCCATTTTTACATGAAAATTTACCATGCTCAACATAATCAAAAGCAACTGAATTACAGGCAGAAGTATACCTTCAACATTCACCTTTTTCTACCTTCTTGAGGAGGTGAATTTGAAGAGTTACTATCTCTCTTTTGAAGACCAACAACAATGTTCTTGTCCTCATGGCTATCACAACTCTCTTGTTTCACACATTTGCATTCATCTTGAACACACACTTTGCATGCTTGAGGGATTGAACTTGCAACNTATCCAAGACCCCAATACTTGGGCCTCTCCTCAACAACAATAGGCTCAACAATGCCTTGTGCATGTTTGCCTCACCCTCTACCTTCATAGCCCATTTTTAACAATAACTTGGATCCTATTCCGCTAGTATGCTTTTCAAAAACACCAAAGCATTCAGTTTGAGAGGAATTTGAATAAAAACTAGCATTACATACCTCATGTTCATGCATATACTTGGTAAGGGTCTCCTCTGTCTCATGGAGCTGAGTCTCCATCTCCTGCAACTTTTCAAGAAGCTAGTGCTTCTCCTCCTTCATGGCCATCATCTTCTCTTGAAGGACCATGCTCTCCTTCCTATCTTCCCACATCTCTTGCACCATATTTCTCATGGTTACAAACTCCTTCAACATCTCTTTGTCAAATAACTTGGCTAATGAAGATGTATGAGAACTCTCACTTTTTGAAGCTTCCTCCATCCTTGCAAGGTATCAAACTTCAACACAAAACTTTCACAATAATACCAACAGCTAAATATCTAGCTATCAATGGCAATCACATGAGAAAAAATATGCTATGATACCACCTGATCTGAAAATAGGGGGCTGGCTTGTTTTTCTATGCAAGCACCCTCTACTCCATTAAAATAAACTTCAGGACCTTGCTCAATGTCTTAGTTGTGCAAGAGGATTTATCTGTCAAGTTTAGGCTCCTTTTAGGTGTTTATGTGTGAGGTATTTAAAGTTTAAATATGTTGTTTAAGGAATACAACAACAAGCATAAATTGCAGAAAATAATAACCAACAAACTCACAACAACAACAACATGATAAAGAAGTTCACCCCCAACTGGGCTACATCTCCTTGACCCTCCATCAATGGACTAGGATCTCTGGGATTAGTTTGTCTAATTTATTTTACAAGATGCTTCTAAACTCCAATGAATTTACTGACTATACCATTGGGTTCAGAATACATAAAAACCCCAAAAATGATTGTTAGATCTCTGAACATAGACCATGGCTCATTTGGGCATGACCTCTTCTACTGGTGGCCTTGAGCTTCCTTGAGCTTCCCTGTGGCCAAAACACCTGTAAAAGTCCTCAAATTTCTCTACAACCCATTCCAATGAGTTTAGAGCATATCAATTAGCTACAAATGACTATTCAGTCACTGAAAATGGACTTTGGCTCTCCTGGACATAGCCTCCTTCACTGGTGGCCTGGGGCTCCTTGGAGCTCTCTAGAACTTCCCTATAGAAAAACCTACAATAGAAGTCTCCAAGTGCCTTTGCAACTTGTACCAATGGCTTCAAAACATCCAAGAACCCCTAGCTGGGCTCTTTCTGCACCTGGTTTGGCCAAAAACGAAGAAGATAGACCTCCTGCACATTTTCTCCTTCAAGCTTGTTGTCTTTGGTTCGCCAAATCACACCTTTGTGTGAGTAACCTAGCTTCTGAGCATTTCCCATGCCTAAACCCAACACGTGCACCATATTCCACAAATCGTGAAAAAATGTCGCATGGTTAGGGGACTTAGCACCCAAACCGATGGAGGTGCTTGGACGCATGGGTCATGTGACCAAATCCCCGCGCATTTGTTGGGCACCCGTTGCAACAATCAAGGAGGTGACAAGTGTCGGGCGTATGGAGAGATCCATTTGCAAGCGCATTTGTGGTAGTGACAAGTGTCGGGCGATAGGGAGAGACCCGTTTGTAAGTTTAAATCACGCGCAAACCCATGTGGCATGGTCATGTTACAATGCATAAAATCAGGGGCTGGGGATAAGCCCCAGCTAGGCTGTGCCAAATCATAAGACAAACGACTTTAAAAATATATCGAAACAATATATGTTAAGAACTATAGTGCGGGATTGGTGGTAGCCCAACTGTCGCCAAAACTTTCCATGTGTGCAGGAGGTTCGGGGTTTGACCCCCATGGACTCCACATGAATTTTACCATATACCAATATGCCACGTGGCAGCCCATGCCTGGGCCACGTGGCAACACACAATTTTCCAAAAAGTATGCCTCGTGTCCAAAATTCATTCACCCACATGTCTACCACATGATTTCCAACTCAACACTTTCCACATCAGCACCTACTAACTCAAACCTGACATGTCACCTACCATGTGTGGGTCTGTACCCTGCCACGTCAGCCTGTACGAACTGTATAGTCAACAAAATTTGGCATGTTTGGAAAAATAAACAGAATGTGATATCTCACTCATCCAATGTTTGTTTGAACCCATTCGAGTTGTGTTGGGTTCGTGAGGACGTGGCCTATGCACCTGTCTGTTTTGAAGAGATTCTGAGCACTTTGATTTTTGGGCTAATTTTTTACCCCTGGTCTAGATTCTGATCACTCCTTCCCACTGACAGGATTTTGGTCCCATAAAAGCTGATGATTATCTGCCTAAGATTCAATACTCTTCTGCTTCCAAATTTTATCATCTGATTCTTCTTTAAAAGTCTTTTTGGAAATCACCTTGGTACCTTGACATGCCTTGCATTGCAACTGGCTATGTCCCTCAACCACTATTATGTGGCTGCTGCTGATCCACTCTTCTCTTTGTGCTTGGAAAATTGTTATCCTTCCCACTGAGAATGAAGTCCCTCTTCTGAACTCTTTGCCTCAACACAATCAACTCTACAATGGCTGCAAAATGCTTTCCTACGACATATTGTCACAAACCAAGAAAACCATCAATTTTGAAAACAAACTTTATACAAGAATGAAAATGATGCCAACCAACTCTTTTGATATTCAAAGCCATAATTGTTGCATCTTGTACATCATCAATGTACATGGCATTTTCCCTGCATCTTGGTGTACTCAATATCGACTTACAAGTCGACAAACACCATTGACTAAACATAAGTCGAAAAACATGATCGACACAACATAGTCATCAAGACAACATTGACACAAGTCAAGACTCATTTGAAACACATCGACATTCCAAAATGACAAGTCGACATACATGATACACAACCATGTTACATTCATGAGTCACTCATAATGAAACTACCACAAAGTTCACTATTTACACATACAAAATCACATGCTTGTGTATAGCTCTTCAGCGCTCCTTCAAGTACAGACATAATTACATAAACCCAAAAACATGTGGGTACATAAGGGATGAAATCAAAAGATATATGGCTGCAATAAGTGAGTATCATACCCATCTTTTACACCCTCCTGGCGAAGTTGTGCAACAACAAGAATTCCTTCAATAGAATCACATTCATATGCAAAATTGCATCATACAAGTTATGATAAGCTGCTGCAACTTGTCATACTTTCAACAGAAATGCATACATAAGGCTGAAATGTTCATCTACAAATAGAGAAATGTAGGCCTTACTTTTTTAATAAATCTAACCATTTCTTACCAAGACAATTCAATGGTGACTTTTCCTGCTGAAAATCCTCTTCTTGTGAATCATCTTGACTCACATCGATGATGGAATCTCCTCTTCCATTCTTTCCAGTCTCTTTATCCATCTTCTTCATGTGATGTGAATGAGTGGTTGGATGCAATGTACAACATTGGTCAATGAGATGACCCCTCTTCTAATAGTGAGTGCAAATCCTTTTCATCTTCTTTTCAAGTTTCCTTTGCTTGTACAGTTTCCTGAATGTGGCCAATCTTTTCCAACATCATGAAACATGATGGTTATCTAAACCACAATAAGTACATGGACTTTTTCTCCCATTTTTACATGAAAATTTACCATGCTCAACATAATCAAAAGCAACTGAATTACAGGCAGAAGTATACCTTCAACATTCACCTTTTTCGCCTGCTTGAGGAGGTGAATTTGAAGAGTTACTAGCTCTCTTTTGAAGACCAACAATAATGTTCCTGTCCTCATAGCTATCACAACTCTCTTGTTTCACACATTTGCATTCATCTTGAAAAAACACTTTGCATGCTTGAGGGATTGAACTGCAACAAAAGTTGTTCTTGGAAGTGTTTCCCTTGTCACCTCAACTTTGGAATATGCTCCATCTTTTTGTTCATAGAAAAGACCCCAATACTTGGGCCTCTCCTCAACAACAATAGTCTCAACAATGCATTGTGCATGTTTTCCTAACCCTCTACCTTCATAGCCCATTTTTACTAATAACTTGGATCCTATTCCACTAGTATGCTTTTCAAAAACACCAAAGCATTCAACCTGAGAATAATTTGAAGAAAAACCAGCATTACATACCTCATGTTCATGCATATACTTGTTAAGGATTTCCTTTGCCTCATGGAGCTAAGTTTCCATCTCCTGCAACTTTTCAAGAAGTTGGTGCTTCTCCTCCTTCATGGCCATCAACTTCTCTTGAAGGACCGTGCTCTCCTTCCTATCTTCCCACATCTCTTGCACCATATTTCTCATGGTTACAAACTCCTTCAACATCTCTTTGTCAAAGAACTTGGCTAATGAAGATGTATGAAAACTCTCACTGTTTGAAGCTTCCTCCATCCTTGAAAGGTATCAAACTTCAACATAAAACTTGCACAATAATACCAACAACGAAATATCTAGCTATCAATGGCAATCACATGAGAAAAACTATGCTCTGATACCACCTGATCTGAAAATAGGGGGGTGACTTGTTTTTCTATGCAAGCACCCTCTACTCCATTAAAATAAACTTCAGGACCTTGCTCAATGTCTTAGTTGTGCAAGAGGATTTATGTATCAAGTTTAAGCTCCTTTTAGGTGTTTATGTGTGAGGTCTTTAAATGTTAGATATGTTGTTTAAATAATACAACAACAAGCATAATTTGCAACAAATAATAACTAACAAACTCACAACATCAACATGATAAAGGAGTTCACCCCCAACTAGGCTACATCTTCTTGAGCCTCAATCAATGGACTAGGCTCTCTGGTATTAGTTTGGATAATTTATTTTACAAGATGTTTCTCAACTCCAATGGATTTACTGACTATACCATTGGGTTCAAAATACATAAAAACCCAAAAAATGACTGTTAGATCTCTTAAAACAAACCATGGCTCATCTGGGCATAACCTCTTCTACTGGTGGCCTTGAGCTTCCCTGTGGACAAAACACCTGTAAAAGTACTGAAATTCCTCTGCAACCTGTTCCAATGAGTTCAAAGCATATCAATTAGCCAAGAATGACTATTTAGTCATTGAAAATGGACTTTGGCTCCCCTGGACATGACCTCCTTCACTAGTGGCCCTAGGCTCCTTGGAACTCTTTGGAACTTCCCTGTAGAAAAACCTGCAATAGAAGTCTCCAAATTTATTTGCAACTTGTACCAATGGATTCAAAACATCCAATAACCCCTAGTTGGGCTATTTTTGCACTTGGTTTGGCCAAAAACGAAGAACATAGACCTCCTGCAAGTTTTCTCCTTGAAGCTTGCTGTCTCTAGTTCGCCAAATCGCACCTCTGTGTGAGTAACCTAGCTTCTCGGCGTTTCTCGTGCCTAAACCCAACATGTGCGCCATCTTCCACAAATCTCTCCAAAATGTCACATGGTTAGGGGACTTAGCACCCAAATTGACGGAGGTGCTTGGATGCATTGGTTATGTGACCACGTCCCCGCGCATTTGTTGGGAACCCATTGCAATGACCAAGGAGGTGACAAGTGTCCGGCATATGGAGAGATCCATTTGCAAGCGTGTTTGTGGTAGTGACAAGTGTCGGGCAATAGAGAGAGACCCGTTTGCAAGTTTAAATCCTGCACAAACCCATGTGGCATGGTCATGTTACAATGCATAAAATTGGGGGTTGGGGCTAAGCCCCAGCCCGGAACCCGCGCCAAATCATAACACAAACGACTTTAAAAATATATCGAAACAATATATGTTAAGAACTATAGTGCGGGCTTGGTGGTATCCCAATTGTTTCCAAAACTTTCCATGTGTACAGGAGGTCCGAGGTTTGACCCTCGCAGACTCCACATGAATTTTACCATATACCAAGGTGCCACATGGAAACCCATGCCTGGGCCACGTGGCACCACACAATTTGCCAAAAAGTATGCCATGTGTCCAAAATTCATTCACCCACATGTATGCCACTCGAATGCCAACTCAGCACTTGCCATGTCAACACTTTCCAACTCAGTATTGACACATCACCTGCCACGTGTGGGTCCATACCCTACCACGTCAGCCTGTACGGACTGTACAGTCAGCAAAATTTTCCCTGTTTGGAAAACT
>JASDQU010373907.1:54180-70234 GCA_032191745.1 Picea mariana | reverse complement strand
AAGTTGGTGATGTCAATATTTATACTATTATATATTATATTTTGATTTATTTTATTTATTAGAAATTAATAAATAAAAATTATTTTAGATAATTTCATATTATTATATATTATATTTTATTTATTTTGTTTACTAGAAATCAATAAAAGTTGGTGACGTAGATATGTAAAGTTATATGAAATGTTTACACTTGTTATTATATATTATAATTTTCCTTTTCATATTTAAAAATCTTAAATCTTATGTTCAAGGTAAAATACATTTGAATGTGAAGCATATAGAAGAAATCAAATCCATTACGAAACTTTCTTAACGAAGGAAGCACAGAAATCAATGACCCATTGAACTATGCATGCACAGAATTTTGATGAAGATAGGAGGCACGGAAATCTACTGTTCAAATTGTTACTTTCCATATTAATGATTAAATTGTTATTTTATTATCATATCAACATTTGTTATGTAAATCTCATTGCCTTATTATTATTACTGCCTTATTAGAATCATGTAACTGCCAGATGTATTACTGCCTCAATGTAACTGCTAGATTTGGAATTATTACATTCTTACATTATTACATTATGTTAGGGTAAATGTAATATAAGATAAGGTTATGGTAATGTTATTGCAACAAGTTATTGCAATGTTACTACATTATATTATAATGAAGTAAAGTAATGCTAAGTTAATGAATCGTCTTATGATGGAATGTATGAAATAATCATGTGAGGAATTGACAGTGTAATCTAATGCAATATATTGGACTATCAATGTTTTAATCATTAGTGTAATGAACATGCTGCTTAGTTGGTTAAATTGCAAAGTCTTTATATTATAATGTAATGATGCTAGCTTTTATGAAGATGTCATGGTAGTTTATTTATCCTATTGCAAGGTAAGTGAGGTAAATGTAATGAAGTTATTCATTCGGGGTAGGTTACTGTAATAATTATGGTGGTTGATAAACATATATCATGAACTATCCTTGAAATTAAGTACGAGGAGTTACCATGGCTTAGTAAATGGGGATTGAATTTAGTTGATTTTACATATTTAAGAATGGGTTGGTAACCCGTCGTCTAATAGAAGTCAAATGGGGTAAGTGGTTTTTAATTGAAGTCAATGAGTCCTTCTAGTGGTTGGTCATTGTCGGTGTCCTTCTAACTTGTGTCTTCCGTTGAGATCATGGTTGCCCTTGATATTGTAGTACTTGGTTCTCTTGCATTGCATGGTTTCTTGTGTCGGGCGGGATATAGACACCTCCTTGTAGCCTTAGTATTTATGTCTGTGTCTGTGATCTTTCTGCGTAAAAAATCCAGTGTCGTATCAAGAGTCTTGGGCCCTTTAAAGGTAGGGTTTCCACTTTTGCGACACACCTGAAAGAGATTACTAGTTTCTGCCTGAGCAGTCGGCCAGGAGCCTATCTAACCTTCTCTCTCTCTGGAGTAGAGGACTAAGATTAAATGCCTTGCTTTCCTGTGCAGAAATAGTAAGATCTACTACTATGGATTCATCCCTCTGTGTTCGTACTATGTATAACCTAGTATGTCGTTAAATGTTTGCGTTGTGTGCCTTATGTCTATGGTCCTTTATTACTTGTTGTTACTCATTGTGTGCCTTCAGTATTCTTGTGATGAACATCGTGGTGGTGTCTTGTTGGTTGTCGAATGGAGATGTAGAGTCAAGTGTGTCTGTTATTTCTACACGCGCGCACGCACCTTAACAAAAAAAAAAAAAAAAAATGCACCTGTTAACAGAGTTGTTGTCATAACGCGGAGTTCGTTACAGGGACATCACAAACGAAGTGAAGGCTAGAAATCTTCTTCTCTCCCTTTCGACTCCCTTGTGAATTATAGTGGTTCCCTCTTGTCTCCTAGTGGTTCTCGATGGTTTTCCCTCGATAACTGCTCTCTAAATGTTCCATCACCATAGCACCAAATCAAGGTCTCTCTCAAGGCGTCTCCCCTCAATAGTTGTTCCATAACCACTTTGTCACCATAACAGTCCTTAGGGTTCTCTCTTGGGTCTCTAATAAATAGACATTAAGCACTATGTTTAGAACCTACGTCCTTTCGAGCATGCATTGTTTCCAATCCCATTCATCTCTCGGTGGAGAAGATGAGTTCAACACCAGCACCATATTTCCCAACTATAGTAAGCTGAATTCTTAGGCTAAAAGTAGGATCAACTGTGTGGTATATAAGATTGACTTATGTCTATGGCTACTATCTATCATTTCTTGTCGGAAGCCCGTGTCTTCAAGAATACAGTCTTATATAAGCTATAGTGAATAGGGTGTGGATAAAATGCATCTAAAATAGGGTTATCAGAGTTGGTTTTGCTCATCCCATCATAGTTATAAGGAAGGTTATTTTAACCAATCATCTATAATGGTTCTATCCACATTCTCACAACATTGAATCTTCTCCCATCTAGCCCCATGAAGCTTCTTACCTCATGAGCATTTTTTCTGGCCATTCCATAATGGCCTTTACCTTTTCTGGGTCCACAGAGATTCCTTCACCAGAAATGATATGACCTAAATAGTGGATTTATTTCTGGAAGAAGAAACACTTCGACAACTTCCCATACAATTTGTTCTCTCTAAGACAGGACAACACCACTAGCAAGTGTTCCTCATGTTCTCTTTCGTTCTTGGAATAGATGAGGATATCATCTAAAAATACTTGTACAAAGCGGTCTAGGTACTTTCGAAATACATTGTTCATGAGGATCATGAATACTGTTGGTGTATTGGTCAATCCGAAAGGTACTACAACAAACTTGTAATGCCCAGACCGAGTTCGAAAGGCAGTTTTAGGAATATCGCCTTCCTTAATCCTTAACTGGTTATACCCTGATCGCAAATCAATATTTGAGAATACCGCTTCTCCTTTTATCTGATCGAAGCGATCATCTATTCATAGCATTGGGTACCTATTTTTCACTGTAGCATGTTTCAAGTCCCTGTAATATATTCACAGTCATAAGGAACCATCCTTCTTCTTCAGAAATATTGCCAGTGCACCCCAGGGTGAGACACTAGGCCTTATCATCCATAAGTCGAGTAGCTCTTTCAACTCCATATGCAACTCAGAAAGTTCTGGTGTTGTCATCCTATACAGATTCTTAGAAATTGGTTTTTCACCGGGTTTTATCTCAATAGGAAAATCAATCTCTCTCTCTCAGGAGGTAACCCTGCAACTTGTTCGAAAAATCATCTTTAAATTCTTACAATACAGAGCATTGACCCAAGAAGGGTTCTTTTCTTTCATTCACTATTTCCACTACATAAAGTTGACACCCTTTCCTCATGCACCACTCAAATTTCATAGTTGAGATAAAGCGTAGAGACACCTTTCTTCGTACACCGTGGATCTCTACCGGCCTTCCTTCATTGTCAACACAATGCACCTTTTTTGTGAAACTGTCTACCATAGCTTGATGTTCTTCCAACCAATCCATTTTAATGATTAGATCATACATCCCGAGGGCACGTATACCTTCAACTTGGTAGTACACACTCCCAGGTCTAATAGACAATTATCAATGCTAGGTCCTACCACTTGTTTTTTCCCTGAAGCCATCTCAACTTGTTTAAATTCATCGTGCTCGTAAGCTGCCAAACCACTCTTTTCTAATGCACATGGTGAGATTAAACTATATGTAGCACCAAAATCAAATAAAATCTTAACATGGATATGATTTACTGTAACTGATGACTCCACCACCGTGGATTGATGTTCTTCATGGTGATTATTAATAGCTGCATAAATCTTGTGGCTACCACTTTCTCTTCCCATCGGGGCCTTTCTTTCTCTATGCAAAAATCCTACTTTCAACTCTAGGTAGTCACGCTGGTAATGTGGTCCTCCACACCCACAACATGTAACATGAGATTGAACCTACACATTTCTCTGTGATGGTCTCTAAAATGATTTCCTTCCCCTGGAACCCCTGCCCCTACTAGTTGCTCTGTGAAAAGGTCGTGGAATTGCCTGTGTCGTTGGTGATGACTAGAATGATGCACTCGCTACCATTGAAATACCTATGGTGATTGTCCTTGGTGCGACTCTATTAAAATAAGGGGGTTTCCTAGAGCTCCCTTCCTTGTAGAAGGTCCTACAGGCCTTCCCTCTCAACTCCCAAAACCCTACATGCCCTACCTCCAAACCCTACACGCATCCTTCCTCTATGCTATTGTGCTTGGGCCTCTTTCATTTTTGTTTTTTTTCATCTTCTTAGTAGAGGGAAGGTGTAATGGTTGTGTGGGTTTGGCCATGTAGTCCTTTGGCTGTGTAACTACACCGCCATGGCTCCTTCCTGTGGGAAATGTGCAATGTACAAGCCACCGTGGGATCCTCCTTCATGGCTTGGTGCATGGTATTAGCCGCTGGGATTTGGTGCTTGATAGCTTGGGCATTGGCTATCAAACCTTTCCCAAGGCATTTCCTTTACCACAGGTCATGGGGTCAAATACCAGAAGTTCCTTTGCACTGGATTTGTTTCCTGCGGGTTATATGGTGTAGTGGTTAGCACTCTAGACATTGAAACCATTGACCTAGGTTGAAATCCCAGCAGGAACTTTAGCCACAGTGGTGTATGGAACCTTCTTTCCAAAACAACATACACAAACTAAGCCATGGAATGTTATTCCCTTGTCTGTGTGTTTCTTTTTGTGTGTGTGTGTGTTTTTTTTGTAGTTGTTCTTTTATTTCCTGCCTGTGGGTTAATGTTTTTTATTTTCTTCCTGCCAAAGTTTTTCACCTATGTGCAGAGATCCAGGGTTCAAATCTTTGGCAAGGGTTGGGCTGCCATCACGCCCACCATTTGGTTCCTCATATTTTGGCGTGATGCTTGGTGCATAGGCTTTCACTTTAGAGCTTTGAGTTGTGTTAACACATAGTGCAATAGACTTTGGTGAGTGAGCTCTCCTTCTTGTGGATTGTGCTGAGTTGGTTCTTTTGTTATGTGTTGTTTATGCATGGGCTTGTGGACCCATTGTGCACAATACTATGCCCCCATGGGCTTCTCCTCCATGTTATTTGGTTTGGCTCTTGGCACTTGTGCGCACAGATTGTGTTGTATGTTAATGTCTGACTTGTGGATGCATAGTGAAGTGCCCCTTGTGGGCTCAATCCTCCCGTTTTGCTTGGCGTATGCACTTGGCTTGGTTTGGAGCTTAGGTGTTAGGCTTGTCTTGTTGCTAACCCATGATATGTGCTGGTGTAGCGCTTTTCTTGCAGGTTCATTTTTTTTTTCTTTGTTTGCTCTTTTCTATATTTGGAAGGTCTGGGTTCCATTCCCATCGATCACCATATCCCACGGTTCTTTGTTACATGTTGGTTTGAATATAGTTTTTTTTTTATTATTATTATTAATTTTATTTTTTTCTCTATATATTTTAACATACATTATAATACCAATTTTATTAAGAAAAGTAATAATAAAAAAAATTTAAGTAGATTTGTATATACAAAAAAAGACAACAAAATTTATTTTTTAAAATAAAAAGCTCATCTATCTTTTATAAGGTTTTTTATAGGTTCGTAGATGAATAGGTGTTGGTTCTCGTAGATTAAAGACATTTTGGGGTTCTTTTGTACCACCTACCCCTTCATCTTACAACAATTTCTATGGTTTTCTCGGTTATTTTGGTTGTTAAAGAGATGTAGGTTATATATTTTTTGTTTTTAAAGGGATGTAAGGGTTTCAAGGTTGCAAGACTAGGTTTTCATGGTTGATTTAGGATCATAAGGTATAGCATTTATCTGAATGTCAAGAGGATGGGTGGGCAGGTAGGCCCTTGGCCCCAGATTTTAAACTAGTGCTTTGATACCATGTGTAAAGCCCTTCATTAGGGATTCAAGTTAAATGGTAAGTTTGTAATCTAAATTGTCTTTTCTTTCTTCAGCACGACATCAAATTTCTATTTATGTTTGCATTACAACAAATCTAACTAATTTATGTTGAAGTTCTAGCAAAATTTACAAGATAAATATTAAATTCTCATTTTATATCGTCCAAAATAGTCACAAAATAGATTACTCAACATATTACACAATTTCAATACATAGGTGCATATCATAACTTTCATTCAGACAAAATTAGTACCATATCATTCATTCAAATAAAATTAATACTGGTAAAATACCTCTTGAAGAAGAAGTTTGTCCTTTTCTTTCGTGTTGTTTCTAACTTCCTTTGCTAACTATCTGAAGACTACTTGAAACTTCCTGAAAACTGAATCTTTTCCTCCTAGCCAGCTAGGAGCAAAGCCTCTCCAACTCCCTAGCTCCAGGAACCCTTGCGGTTTCTTGGCCCTGGAGCTCAAAATCCCCAGCAACCCCTGTGCCCCCTGTGACAGACTTCCAACAAGCTCCTCTCAAAAAACAAAAACACAACAAGATCCTCAACAAAAACCACCCCCCAATCCTCCAAAAATAAAATTACCCCTAATACAATCCTCCCCCCCATCCCTTATCCTCCCCTCCCATCATTCACCACCTTTTTCCTTCATTTAATTCTCAACTACCCTCCCACAATTAGGTGTCAACCACATTATCCAATTTTCATTAATGGGTTGCACTTCCGATACAAAATAATAATTAATAATTTATTAAACTCGATTATATTAAACAAATATTTAATCATTAAACTAGTATACATTCAACAAATATTTAACCACGAAAATTAATTAATTAATTAATTAAACTAATATACATTAAAGAATTATTTAAATCATGACAATTGATTAATTACTTAGGGTTGTTACAGATATGAACTGAACATAGATATATGATGGTATTATCCCATTGATCGACACTGGTGTTAGAGACCCTCTTCAATTGAAAGAAATAGATTTCCATAAAGAAACTTGTTTCATTTCTTCCCATTGCCATGATGGTAGCCGATTTGAATTCCATGGGAGTTTATTTGTTGAGCATGAATTTAATGACAACCATAGATTCACTTGAGTTCTTTCATAGTTTTGATTATTTTCTTCTTTGACTATTGTTAGTTCATCTGAACCCCATGCATATGAAGCTATGGTGAAGAAGGTGAACTATACGGGTGTGTGAGACATAATTTTTCAAAGAGAAAGGGTTTCCTAACTAGGGTACCACTCATGTTTATTGAAAGAAGTATTGGCAAGTGGTGAATCAATCATAGTGGCATGACAATAAAGATTCATATTACAACATTAATGGTAATGTAACATTATAAAATTCATCAAAAGCTATTCCACATTGTGACATTCAGAGCGGATAAATTTATGTTAAATTGTTATGTTCCTTAATAGTTATGTTGCATTGCAACATTCATCAAGGGTTATGTTGCAATGATTTTGGTTACCCATAAAGAACGTTCCTCAATGGTGATGATAAATTGTGACATTTATTCATTGAATTGTGTTAAATTGCTATGTTCCCAGTCCCAAATGGTTATGTTTAATTGTGATTGTCTTTAAATATATTACGAAATTGTGACATTCATTAAGGGTTTTTTCACATTATGACATTGATTAAGCGTTTTTTCACATTTTGACATCCATCCACGATTATCTTAGATTAAACATTTCTAATGGCTATTTTACATGAGTACATTAATGCAGAAGCATTGTTGGCATGCACATAGAGGTGGGACCAAATAGCATGTGAGAGCTCTTCCAGAACTTCAATGTGGGCAGTCACAACCGATTTCAGAATCTACCTCCACTCAGCATCGAAATTCACCATTTGGAGGCACGCTTGAACCGATGCAAAATTTTACCCTTTGAGGCACGTTTTGGAAATTGTAAACAGAGTAGGAGTTTCCACTTTGGCTCTGGAATACGACTGGACTAAGATAGCATAGGATGAATGTTAGAGTAGGCAAGTAGCTAGGGGAAACCCTAGAAACATTTTTTGAGTTATGTAGAAGTTTGTACCCACAGTTAGGGGGAAGGGAAATACAGAGAAAAATTAGTTGTAAGAGAGAACTGTGAGTTAGAAGGAGATATATATGTTTTGAGTTACTGTAATTTTGAATGAAATCTGTAGCCATTGGGAACTTGGGAATATAACAAAATCGAAAATTGATCCAAATGTGTGGTGTTTGGACTATGTGCATTTTCCTATTATTTTCTTTTTTCAAGAACAAGTGGATGGAACTGTGAATTTTCCCAGATTCAATTGTTTCTCTTCCTTGGAAGCTCTGCAAGGTGTGCATCGAACAAGATATGAACACCATGGATCTGAATTATCGAAATCCCTTAGACGCAAGGAGTGCACAGGTGATTGAATTTTTAACCAGAAAAATCTCAGGAGGAATAACACTTTGGAAGTGTTATCAAGATCCAGGAACTTATTCGCTGGAAGAGGTGAAGACCGAGTCTTCGAAAACTTAGAAAATTTTCTAAGTCTAAAGAGAGTAAAAGCTCAGGAGGAAGAACATCGTCGAGCATTGGATCATGGTGGAAAATCCCACGAACCGTCTGATTTGAGGAAGGAGCGCATATTTTTATGCTGCATAGATCTAGGAGGGGAGATCTCAGAGACCTGGACGGACGATGGAGAGTCCTCGAGGAGAAACACAAAAACCCTGCAATTCATTGGATTAGCTGGAGCTGTGAGGAGGTTAGCAACGAGGACTTCTTGATGCCCAAAGCTCGGGTGGAGTAGTGACCATTGATCACAAGCAGATCTGGACCATTGGTCCATTTCGAGATTTTGGGTACCCTGAATTGGAAAGACAAAGACTATTGTCTTTCAAAATCCTGAACTGAAAAATCGTGAAGTCATGATTCGATTGGAATTTTCAATCCCAGGGATCGTTGTGATCCATTGATCAAATGCCAGGATATTTTGACATTTCGACATTTCGACAATCGGGGGTTCGAAGAGTGAAGGGATAGGATGCCTAACTTGTGAAGTCTCAATCCCCAGTATTTCGGTATTTCAGGTTTCAGAAGTTGAAGAGTCAAGGAACTTACATAAGGATACATGAAGTCACGAAATCCAAAATTCCTTTTCGGTAAAAGTCTCGATCAACCCTTTCGGCATTTCATCATTTCGGCCATCGGGGGTTCCAAGGGGAAGAGATATCCCTTGCAATCGGATTTCCTAAAATCGCCAAACCTGAAGTCACGATTCACAAAAACCCATAGGATAAGGAACTGGGACATTTCGGCTTTTCGGTGACTGGAGACTCCAAGGAACAAGGATACTCCTTGTGTCTTGATTTCACGAAACACAAAACCCCGAAGGAGTAAGTACCAGGACATTTCGACATTTTGGATACCAGAGATTCAAAGGAAAAAGGAACGAGACGCTTGACTCGTGAAGTCCCAGTCTCTGATAAGAGTCCTTTTTGGTTTGGTGCAAGGGCATTGCCCTTGGTCGTGTGCTATGGGATCTCAAGCTTGGTGCTCGGAAAATCCAACTAAGCATTGGTGAAGGGACCTATGTGTTCGTTCGAAGGGTTCCAATTCAGGACCAGAAGAGCCATCTCAACTCCGAAACCATAAGATCTTGACTGGGAGGTCACACAGTCCTAAGGAGGGATAGGGGGTCTGCATCATACATTAATACTGGGAAATTAATGGTTATGTTGCATTATGACATTTATCAAATTTTATGTCACATTACAATGTTCATTAACTATTTTTTTGGCACTACGATGTTCATGAAATGATCAATTGTGATGTCAAATTGAAATATTCATTATGGGTTTTATCACATTATGGAATTCATAATTGTTTTATCACATTGCGACATTCATAGAGGGTTATCTTAGATTGTGACATTTGTTAATGGTTATTTCAGATTGATACCTTGATCTTTTAGTGTTAATGGTTATGTGACAAGATAACATTCATCAAATGGAATGTCCCATTTTGATGTTTATTAATGATTTTATCCCACTTTGATGTTCATCAAATGTAATGTGAAATTCTTATGTTTATTAAGGCTTTTTTCGCATCGCAACATTTATCGAGGTTTATGTCAAATTGTGACATTCCTCCATGGTTATGTCGAATTGTGACATTCATATTGACTAACTTTATGTTAAGTTGTTATGTTTCTTAATGGCTATTTCGCATTAGAACATTCATCATGGGTTATGTCTCATTGATTTTGATTGGATTTTGTTACCCATAAATCACATTCGTTAATAGTTATGTTCAATTGCACAATTCATCTTCCCTGATTTATGTCAAATTTATATCTTCCCAATACCAAATGGTTATGTTGCATTCTGACTATCATAAAGGCTCTGATATCTTTATTTTGGTTGGCCATTGTTCATTATGGTTTAATATGGCATTTGATATGATTGAAAAAGTTTCATTTTTTAATAATATTATTAATAGTTATTTCACATTATAGACTTTATCAAAGGTGATTTCACATCATAACTTTCATCAAGTATTTTATCACATTGCAACATTTTTCTTATTTTATGTTGGATTATGACATTCGTCAATGGTTATGTCATATTGTGACATTGATCAAATGTGATGTCGCTTATGGTTTTTTTCACATTGCAACATTTCTTAATGGTTAATTCAGATTGAGAAAATTTTAATGGTTATGCCACATTATGAAATTCGTCAAATGTGATGTCACATTGTGATGTTCATGCTACGATGTTCATCAAATGATAAAATGCGATGTGGCATTGAGACATTCATTGAGGGTTATATTGGATTCTGAAATTTCATAATGGCTATTTCAAATTGAGACATTCATGTTACGAAGTTAATGGTACTGCAACATTACCACATTCATTTAATGTGATGTCGCATTGCAATTTTCATTAAGTATTTCATTGCACTATTATGTTCATCAAGTGTGATGTTATATTGTTACATTCATTAATGGGTTTGTATCACTGCGACATTCATTGAGAGTTATGTCATATTATGAAATTTCTCAATGGTTATGACAAATTGTTGCATTCATATTGGCAAACGTTATGTTAAATTGTTACGTTCCTTAATGGTTGTGTTACATTTCAACATTCATGATGGGTTATGTTGCATTGAGTTTGGTTTCCTATAAATCACATTCCTCAAGGGTTATGTTAAATTGCAACATTTTATCACTAACTTATGTCAAATTGCTATGTTACCAATCCAAAATGGTTATGTTTCAATGTGATTCTCATCAATCATATGTTGCATTGAGTTTGGTTGGACATTCTTCATTATGGCTCACTATAGTATTTGATCTGGTTGACCTGGGTTAATGGTTTGATAATATTAATAGTTATGTTGCATTATAGATTTTATAAAAGGTTACGTGACATTGTGACATTCATAAATATTTTTGTCTAATTAAAATAATTTTCTTGTTTTATGTTGGATTACGACGTTACAACATTGCTTAATTTCTTAATGGTGGCATCACATTGCAACATTCGTCAATGATTATGTCAAATTGTGACATTCATCTTGGTTGACATGACTAAATTATATTTAATTGATATTTTGATCCGAGGATCTATGTAATTTATCTGTTGAGAACATCCCAAAAACATTTTTCAAAAACATTGTTCATTATTTAGGTACCATGTTCTTAATTCATCATTAACTCCTAGATAAACATAACCAATTTATGTCCCATAGTTTTTCATTATAAATTTGATTTAGAAGGATTTGAACTCAAGTGATATAAATGAGGATTTGGGAAGTGTATCGAAAAGTTATGATATTTAATTTTACCCTTGTAATGCCTTACAAAAGAATGAAATTAACACAAATTTTAATTAGGGAAAGGAAATCTAGCACTATTGTTTTAATTTTTTTTTATGAGAGAATGACAATTTTCTCTATATGAAAACACAATTGTTATAGTTGTACGTTCATATTCATATTCTATGATTTTGTTTTGTCTTTTAGGTAAACTAGCCTATTATCCTCATATATTTTTATTTTATTACATGGTTTGAAGCATATGTAATTTATTGTATTATAGTTACTTAAAATTTATGTATCATTGTTTTTTATAACATGTGGCTGGTAAAATATTTTACCTATGTTATGTAGGAGTTTGATTTAATTATATATGAATTTATATTCCATTTAATTAACTTACTAATTTTATAACTCAATCAATCTTTACAATCACAAAAACTTCTTTACTACAAAGTCCAAGATAACATATAATCTAACAAGTCCTTACAATCATAGAATACTTTACTTATATTAATTATTATTTTGGTCTCACTATCTATAAATCTATATTCCAATTCATTACTTTTCTTCATTATATTTCTAATTTATTGTTATATTTTTTTATACATCCACAATCTTTAAATATCAATCATAATCATAAGTTATATATATATGATTTAGTATTTTTTTATTTATTTTATTAAATGTGTATCAAATATAATCATAAGTTATATATATATGATTTAGTATTTCTTTTTTTTTGTTATTAAATGTGTATCAAATTTATGGTTTACTGATTTTATAACTCAATTAATCTTTACAATCACAAAAGCTTATTTAGTACCAAATCCAATATAATTTATAATTTAATAAGTTTTTAGAATGACCAAATATTTTAGCTATATTAATTATTAGTTTGTATATTTTTCCTATTAACATAAGTTTTAAAAGAGTTTTTGATGGTTATGTCATAATTGCAACTTTTGTATTAGACTATGTTTTTTAACTAAAAAATAGATATGTGAAAGTGGAGTAGTGCTAAATCTATGGACTAATTTTGAGGTAAAATTTGTAACTGAATTTTGAATTCTATCTATATGAATTTTTCAATATAGTTTTGTTTTACAAATTCATCTATTTAATTTAGCATTATACATAACAATGTCAATTAAAAAGTATTTACCATACAATAAGTTCAAAGAACAAACTCATCGGTCATAATTTTTATATAATCCAAAAAAAGTTAATTGAAAAGAACTCCATATTAAAAATAATTAATTTGAAAAGTTCTTTAATTGAATAAAAAACCATATTAAGAATAGTTATCTTGAAAAAATCTTTAATCGATAGAAACTCTATATAAAAAAAAAATAGCTTTTAAACATATTAGCATTCATATTAGCATTGATACCTAGATATTATCCAATAATTTAAAACATGTTATTAAATCCCAATTTTTAAAGTATATTAAATCTCAATTTAGTTCTCAAAATAAGACATATGATTAATATAATAACATTGTTAGTCACAACCAGTTCTATGTAATAGCAACTTGTTCTTACAAGTATTGGTTTTCAATCAACACTAGTGCATTATGAAATGACTTGGTTTATTAATTTTAATTATACATTCCAAAATAATTTGATTCTTTAATTTTTAAAGATATATCTAGAAAAAAAACTGTGTATTAAGTTTTTGTGATATCCAAGTTGCAAAAACAAATTGCATGAATTTAAACAATTAGTTGATGAAGGTATCAATCTTATCAAACAACATGGACTACAATGCAAATTGAAATATGACAAATGTAATGTCAAAAATTTAAGATAAAAAAATGAAAATAAAATGAATGTGATTAGATCCATTTTTAACTATCCATCTATCATGACCATAACATGCTAGATGAAATATCCATAATCGTAAAGGTTTAATGAAATTTAGCAGTCTTGCAGGACGTAATTCCTCTTGGCCCATAATAAATATGAACTTAAGATGTATCTAGGTTGTATACTATTTAAAACATTTATATTAGAACACTTGTATCAAGATGAGTAGTGACTTTGAAATATTAACTTTCTACTGAAATCTCATGTTAAACCTGATATAATTAAAGTAAATCCATTTTTAACTCCAAATCTATTATGTTCAAAGGTGGAATCTTTTAAAATGCAAACCTTTCCAAAAATTCTTTATTCTAAAATCACTGGAAAATCAATTTCCCTTAATCTTTTCCATAGTACCTTAAACAGAGATGTAGTGCACTATTTACCACCAATGTCTAAACATAAATATTCATTACATATATTTAGTTATAATTTTTAAAAGGATTACTTTTGGTAAAAACTGGTAAAACAAATAAAAGTGAGAAAAAGGATTAATAAAGATTATTCCAACATATGTAATGTTTACCACCAATTCTATGTCTAAACGTAAATATTCATTACATATATTTAATTCTAATTTTTAAAAGATCACTTTTGTGGAAGACTCTCAAAATTTTTAAAAGAAGGAACTCCATGTTGCCATCATCATTTAAAAGGGAAAAATGCTGGCAAAACACAGACATGGAAATGAATTAGTTTTCCATTGCCAGGATACCAATGCCACACAGACAGGAATACAAAAATGTTTTTCATTTCCCCAATACAAATATAAAATCC
The DNA here is from genome assembly GCA_032191745.1 of Picea mariana. Lineage (NCBI taxonomy): Eukaryota > Viridiplantae > Streptophyta > Pinopsida > Pinales > Pinaceae > Picea > Picea mariana. The sequence continues at coordinate 55,915 of JASDQU010373907.1, read as the reverse complement.
AGACAGGAAATCAAACATTCTTCCCATTGCCAGAGTACCAATACAATGCAGACAGGAATACAAAAAACAGTTTTCATCTCCCAGACACCAATATAAAACGCAGATAGGAAATCAAACGTTCTTCCCATTTCCAGAGTACCATTACAATGCAGACAGAAATACAAAAAAACATTTTTCATCTCCCGGACACCAATATAAAATGCAGATAGGAAATCAAATGTTCTTCCCATTTCCAGAGTATCAATACAATGCAGACAGGAATAACAAATAAGAACGTTTTTCCATTTCCAGGATACCATTATAAAAATGTAGACCTGAATTCAATTCTTTTTTTTTTTCATTGCCAGAATACCCAAAAAATTGTAGACTAGAAATCAATTTGTGCTTCCAATGCTATAACCCCAATACAGTGTAGACAACAGTAAGAGAATGCAAGGATCCAATGGGAAAGGTCATGGAATGATTTTTGGGGTTTCTATCAGTCAAGGCATAGAGAAAACCAACGAGGACACCAGATAATCCACACGCAGAGGTCACTGCCAGATGGCGGAATCCACAATCATCTAGGGACAAACATCTAGGGTATCCATCTAACAAGTTTGTGCTTCGCTCATCATCCTTGCAGAGAAAAACAGGGCATTGAGATCCATAGGTATTTTAATGCTAAGGCGACGACCGTAGATCAGGCGCCTGGCTGACTACTCAAGCGAGGATTGGTGAGCTAGGGACAAAGGCTAAACAACCCGAAAGTCACAATCAACACAGGAAGGTGGTCAAGATGTGCAGGGAAATGAAGCCATGGGAGTGAATCTATCATCGATATAGGCTAAGAAAATTTCAGAAAACCATCTAGACAATTAGTTCACTTACCCAAGTAAAAATGTAGATTCAAGCATAAGTTCTAAAATAATTTACCATACAAAATGAAGAAAGCATACCATTTCCTGTTCTGAGTGGACGTCCAGCGTGCTCCTTACAACTCCCACGTGTCGACCGATGAGATTTCACCGGTAGCTCTTAGGGAATGCTAGGGGTACTCTTCTTCACCCTTAACCCCCCAAGCCGCAAAGGGGCCACACACTCACTATCCAGAGATTTCGACTAACTTCCAGCTCACCTCGCAAGGCCAAGCTACAAATCCTCACCGAGTTGGGTATTCCAACTCCCATAAGTTAAGTTAGTCGAGTAGATATTTCTGCAGCGTAACGTTACACAAACAGAAGGGATCCAAGCTCCATCTTCTCTCTTCATTATATAGAGTTTTGTGGTTCCTTACTTTCCTAAAATCTCATTTAATTAAGTTTTTAAAATTTAATTCCTAAAAATTCCTCCCCATACAAGTGTCACCCATACCCTTCANTTAATTAATTATCTTTATTTCCCTCACCCACCTAGAGTTACTCCTAGAATCACTCCTAAGTGTCCCCAAATTGTCTTACAGGTTTTAATGGCTTTCCCCATTATTAAATTGCTAGTTCAGTTTAATGCCTTTCCCCATTATTAAATTTCTAGTTCATGTTTACCTCTTTTCCTAGTTTCCTAATATTTTAGATTTTCCCTCTTTCCACTTTTTAATTAAAAATCAAAAATGTAGGTGTGGAAATTAACCCTTTTTCCCTTTTCTCATTTAGTTAGTATATTTAAAATTATTAAAAATAATAAAACAATTAATTCCCCCTTTTTTTTTATTCCAACATTTGTTTTTTGAATAAATTAAATTTTTTACTCCCTTCGT
>JASDQU010373907.1:11786-40947 GCA_032191745.1 Picea mariana | reverse complement strand
TTCAATCAACACACTAGTACATTATAAAATGATTTCCTTTATGAATTTTAATTATACATTTCAAAATAATTTGATTCTTCAATTTTTAAAGATATATCTAGAAAAAAAAAAAATCAGTGTATTAATTTTTTGTGATATCACACTTGAAAAAACCAAGTTGAAAAAATAAGTTGCATGAATTTAAACAATTAGTTGATGAAGGTATCAATACTATCAAGCAACATAGACTACAACGTAAATTGAAATATGAAAAATGTAATACTAAAAAATTAAGATAAAAAAATGAAAATTAAATGAATGTGATTAGATCCATTTTTAACTATCCATTTATCATGACCATAACATGAGAGATGAAATCTCCATAATTGTAAAGCTTTTATGAAATTTTGCAATCTTACAGGGCTTAATTCCTCTTGGCCCATGATAAATCTGAAGTTAAGATGGATCTAGGTTGTATACTATTTAAACCATTTATGTTAGAACACATGTATCAAGATGAGTAGTGATTTTGAAATATTAACTTCCAACTGAAATCTCATGTTAAACCTGATATAAGTAGACTAAATCCATTTTTAACTCCAAATCTATTATGGTGAAAGGTGGAATCTCTTAAAATGAAAACCTTTCCTAAAATTATCAATTCTAAAAAAGGTTTGCACCTAAGGGATTTATCCCTCCAAACTATGGCGTATTCAGAAATAAAATATATTTACACTGGAAAATCAATTTCTTGAATCTTTTCCATACTACCTGATGCAGGAGCATCTCTCCACGTCAGACAGCTAGCCACACCAGCGAATTCAAATTGCATGTTAAGAGAGAGGTGCAGCCTCATTTTAAATCTGAAATCAATGTAACTTTAATGTTTAGGCTATTCAGCTGGGAAGCTGTGCCTTTATGAAGGCGTAGAGTAGATCAGCCTTTGATGTGTGTAATGGCTGAGATCTAGACCCAATTTTGGACTAGACAACCCATTCAATATAATTGAATAGGGTAGGTAGGTTGGAGGGAAGTGCTCGAAGAGCCCCCTCAGGTAAAAGAGATTTTTCATATCTCATTTTGAAAAGAAGTTGTAGTGAGAAGAAGTTGTTGTAGTGGTAGAAGGAGAGCCGGAGAGAGCTCGAGAACACCTTGTACAAACAAGCATTTGCCATTTTTAATAAAAACAAAAGCAATTTTTCCTGCATGAATTCTCTATTATGTGAATGTCTGTGAGTGTTCCATTGTGTGTTGTAGATGTATGTTATGTTTATGCATTTGCAGGAGTGTGTTTGATTTCAGGCGAAGGTCTTTGAGGCTTCAGACTAGGAGGGTGTGACAGAACGTTGTGGGTTCTGACAACCATGCACAGAGGATGCATTTCTAAACACTACGGGTTCAGACAAAGACGTGTTGCGGCACAAGAACTGAAGTCAACAACTCAGGAGAAGACCTCAAGGTTGCTGAATACCTTGGAGGCAAGGCTGTGTATGGGAGACACAGTTGCAGACAGAATTCTACTGTGGATTCTGTAAGGACTCTACCAAGTGGGCATTGAGCAGAGGCACAGGGTGCTGAAGAAGAACTCTGATGTGACTTCTTAGGAGAACCAGAATCACTAAGGATTTTGTAGAGCTCTGCTAGGTGGGCATTCGGCATCTGCACAGTGGTGCATTTGAGGAAGAACTCTGCTGAGAGTTTGGAGAAGAAAACAGAATCATAGAAGGTTCTGTGGAGCTCGGCCAAGAGGGCATCGAGCAAGTGCAAGGAGTGCATGAAAGAAGACAGAGCTGTTGAACATTCTGTGGAAGGGAAACTCTTCCAGGTGGGCATTGAGACTGTGTGCAGGTAGGCACAAGAAGAAAAGAACTCTTTGAGTTCTGGAGCTGGAGGAAGTATCCACTAAAGGATCTTCACTGGGTTGATGAACACCCAGAAAGGCTCAGCAAGAGGTTGCTGGAGTAGAAGAAGAACAAGCTTAGGAGGGCGAGTGCTTTCACGCACAGATTCGGGCTGCAAGGAGTGCAGAGGTTGAAGGACTCTTTGGAGAGTTCAAAGTTCCCAAAGCTTAGGAGGAACAACATTTTCATATGTGTGACAAAGCTCATAGTTGAGAAGTTCATAGAGGAGAAGGAAGACAAAGGTTGATGCCTTTGAGATCTAGAAGTTCTTCGAAGTCTCATAAGAAAGTGCATAGAATCTCAGGAGGAGCAACAACAGCTGTCAGATCGACTGAGGATTATATCTGGACCATTGGTGTTCACATCCAGGGAGAAGCCAGAGGTGTGCAAAGAGGGAGAACAGATCTGAGCTGTTAGATATGGTGCAGGATCGACAACAGCCATCGGATCGACAGAAGTTGCGAGGGAGTTAACCTCGTAAACAGGAGGAATATCCCGATAGGTATCGGGATATTGGCACTCGAGAAATCAGAGTTCTCGAGGTCATGAAAGTCGGGACATAAGAAATCCTGAACCAATGAAAGAATCTGAGCTGTCCGTCTGAGGAGAGGACACATGTCGTGTGATCATCCATTCTGGAGATCCAGACACTACACATCGGGATATCGACGTTCAAGATATTAGATATCCTGAGGTCGAGGAAATCGAGACAGTTCAAGTCTCGAAATACTGGAAAGATCTAGACCGTCCGTTTGTGGAGATCGAGCAACAGTAGGCATATTGTTTATCGGGAAATTGGGGTTCCTGAGGTTGAAGGAAACGGGACATCAAAAGTCTCGAAATCCTGAGAGGTGATCTGAACCGTCCATCTTGAGGAAGATGCGTGGTGGTGATCGAACGCCATCGGGGAAAGTCCCGAAAGGGAGGACTCCATTGGAATTTTGGGAGTCGAAAAATCAAGAGTTCTCTGAGCAAGAGGTCGGGGAAATCCATAGGGAAAACCCCGATACAATCAGAGCCATCCATCTGTTGGGACAGGTGGCAATCATTGAGATTCATCGGCGTTTTGGCCATCGGGACTCACACAGGTAAGTGAGCAAATGCATTGAGGCATTGAAACCCCCGAAACCTCAACAAGATGCTTGACTACGGTCACGGGGTAGTGGTCATGTGGACCAGGAGCTAAGCCAGGAGGGCTAGCTGAAGTTATAGCCTATCGGGATTCGGAGAATCGCGAGTCTAGAAGACATGCGCATTTCGGCATTGTAAGGTCCGAAATCGCGATGAGGAGCTATAAGTAAATGGTTATATGAGAGCAGGCCACATGGACCTTGATATAGCCAGAAGGGACTGATGCGCAAGAAGAGGCGGATCGGGAATCGGAGGATCACGAATCCAAAGGACAATTGCATCTTGACATTGGAAAGTCTGAAACCCTAATGGGAGACAAGGTTGCAGTCTTATGAGCATGGTCATGTGGACCAAGGCATAGGAGGAGGGGCTAAGGTTGGGCAGAGAGCTCATCAATGATCGAGGATTCGAGAGGACAGTGACTCTCAACATCAGAAGGGAGGAAACTCTGAACCCCGAAACTGAGTTGGGTACAACCACGGTTATGTGCAGAAGGCCATGAGGGTGAAGAAAGGACATGTGGATCAGATTTTTAGCAGGGATTCCACTGGGACTCCAAGGAGCCGCTTCGACTCAGAGGGGAATTGATCGATCCTGTGAGTAGGAGAGCGTGACGGGTGTGCGATAGCGTATTTCTCGCTCCGTCAAGTGGTATCAGAGAAGAATTCTTGTCTGTATATTTCAGGCAAGAGAGGCAGGAGGAAAATAACACTCTGATACACATCAAGTGGTATCAGAACTTTGTTCTTTCTTATATATTTTAGGTAGGAAGAGGCAGGAAGAGATATAGAGAAATCTGATACACATCAAGCGGTATCAGAGCGGGAAATTCATCTGTATATTTTAGGTGAAATAAGACAGAGTTGTTGAGGACTCTATAAGGATTGTTTGCTGGTAGGTAGCAATCAAGAAGGCAGTCAGGGAGACTATAGGATGAAGCTGGAAACACTCAGGATGCAGAGTGACAACAGGTTTTCTAGGAAAGCAGGAAAATATAGCACCATGGTAACTGAAGGCCATAGGCATGCTGGGAGGAAGAAAAGCAAGGCAAAAAAGCTTGCAGAAATGGATAAAGAAATGGATAAAGAGATTTATAAATTAAGGGTAGACATAGAGAAGCTCAAACTATGGATGCAGCAGGATAGGAGGTCTAGACAGATGCGTGAATTGCCCATGAAGAAGGAAAAAGAAAAATGGCCAGTCAAGGAGTTGATGGTCAGAGGGCAGCACGGGCTGTTAAAGAGATGGTTGAGGTATGCTGAAAACCTCAAGGCCACAGAGGAGAAGATGGTTCAGGTATGTGGACCAGAGACTGGAAAATTTCTCGAGCAGGAGACAAAATTGGGGCCAGCTGAGGGTCTCACAGACAGTCAAGAGGATAGCCAAGGAATTTCTCATTGCCAGCTGGGCAATGATATGAGGTCGCTGCGGGATCTCGAAGACTACCAGGAGAGCAACGGAAGCATCTCATATTGCTAGGTGGGCAGAGATGAACATTTGAGGCTATCTGAAAGTCTCACAGACTCGGAGGTGAGTTCAATTCAGCAAGGGTTGCTGATGAAGATGTGATGCAGGAGCATCACCAACTCATCAAGCAAGCCAACGTGGAGCAGAAAGACAACTGGGTAAGCCAGCACAAATTTTGAAATTTCCTTGAAAACTGTTGCGGGTTTCTTAAATGAGTCATTTCATAGGTGGCACACTTGTACATTGTAAATGGACCTTGGGCAAATAGCTCTCGTCCTTAGGTAGATAGTCGCCATTTAAAAGATTTAATGATGGTAGATAGGAATTTAATTCTAGATTTGATAGCTTTAGAGCGCAAGAGGGAAACAGGATATAGACACCCTCATTTTTAACATGGTGATATTATTGAAGCAGGAGAAGCAAGAGCAAGCAAAGAGCTGTGTATGAAGAACACCCATGTATAGGCATTTGAATTAATATAATAAAGCTTGATTCAAATTCATGGTTTGTGTTAATTCTCTGTGTACTGATGTTATGCTCATGGATGTTTACTTCCTGTCATACATTTTCTTTTATATGCTGTATATGTGATTTCATGGTTGAATTGAAGTCTAAGAGGGTGAGTGAATGAGTTTCAATTGTTTCTCTAATTAAGCCAGAGAATTCCTGCAAGGAGTGCAGTCGAATTTGTCCGCAAGGAGTGCGTTGACAGAAGGGTTCAATTAGAGATAGATTTTGTTCTCATTTCTTCGAAAGTGCAGTCAAGCACAGTGCCATGCAAGGAGTGCATAGGCCAAGGAAAAGCCTCAGAGTTGCGATTCTGAGAAAAGTATTGAAAGATGGTTGCTGCAGGGGTGCACAGAGTCAAAAGATTTCAACACTCAGTCGAGGTTGAAGAGCTGCTGCAAGGAGTGCGTGCAAGAAGTTCCCAGTAGGAATTGAGAAGTTGAGAACAAGCTCAAGAGGAATAGGTCTTCGAATCCACGGAAGGATAAGTGCAGGGAAGCTATCGTTGGAAGTAGGAGGAAAGTGTCACAGGTTGGAGAGTAGACGAGTGAGTCTCGTGAAGAAACAATTCTTCATTTCGTGGATTGCATAGGGGAGAATTTCGTGAAGTTCCGAGAGCTGTTAGATCTTCGAGAGGAGAAGGAGGTTGCAGCACAAGTGTGGAAAGGTTCTAAGCTCAGGAGGGGTAGAGCATTGATACAAGTCGGCCAGGGCCGTTGTATTAATCGCAAGATCGCCTATCAGGATCTTGTGAGGAAACTGTCCAAGACTTGGTAACGGGAGTCGCGATATTGCGACACGTGATACCTCAGTAGTTACATAAGCCGTGTGGGACTGCAGGAGTGAGTGGAGTACAGGTGGCACGAAGTCATCGAGATCTCACCGCGAGAAGTCCCAAATATTTGGTCTCAGGATTCGCGATCCCACGAAGTCTGAAGTCATGACTAGATAAGGGACCGTTGAAAAGTCAACTCATGCGCACATCGGTGTTTCGACACATCAGGTATCGGAGGTTGGAAAACTGAGGGCTTGGTATCGTGAATAGCAAAGTCGCGATAGAGGCGACGTCCCGATAGAGGAAAGAGGAAGTCAGCGTTGATTGATATATCAAGTCTCGAGGATTCGAGAGCCCAGCGATCGATAGAGAACTTGCGAAGCTGCGAGTTCCGATTTCCCGATAAAAGAACAAAGGGAAGTCGCGCAGAAGAGAATCTATGGGTGCAGATTTCCCGATAGGGAAATAGAAGGACCTTAGAGTTCTTCGGGCCGAAAGAAGAAGATCCTGTGAGTGTGCGTAGACCTTCCGATCCACGGGTTGTGAAGGGGTCATGTTACCATCCAAGTGGTATCAGAGCTGGAAGTTATTTGCTTTCTATAGGCGAGAAGAGGGAATTTACCATGCCACCAAGAAGAGAAAGAAAGTCACCTGACCCAGAGGACAGGGAGGTGCGAAGAAGAGGCAGGCCAGCACGAAATCCAGAAATGGAGAGACAGATGCGTGATCTCTGAGAAAGATTTGAGGAGATGGAGACAACTCAAAGATGCATAGCTAATGCAGAGGATCTCAGTGATTCCAAAAGTGAAATTGAGGATGAATGCGAGGAGGAAGTTGTAGCCGAAGATGCATCAACTGAGCGGTTGATAAAAGCTATTGCTAGGATGGGTGCGAAAGCGAAGATGGATATTCCAGTCTATGAGGGAAACTTGGATGCATAAGAGCTACTAGACTAGATTAGAGCTCTTGACACCTACTTCGACTATGAAGATATCGAAGAAGATAAGAAGGTTAAGCATGCTGTCACAAGCTTTAAGGGACATGCATCATTGTGGTGGGACGAGCTACAAGCTGACAGACGCTGCAAAGGAAAGAAGAAGATCAAGAGTTGGGATCAGATGATCATGAAGATGAAGGCGAAGTTCATCCCAAGAGATTATCAAATTACTCTGTTCAGGAGGATGTAGAACCTGAGACAGAAGTTGATGACAGTGAAAGAATACGCTGAGGAATTCTATCGACTGAACATCAGGGCAGGTCATCAGGAGAGCGATGATGAGAAGGTTGCCAGATATCTGAATGGTCTGAGGTACGACATTCAGGATGAATTAAGCATGGTTACCATTAGGATGGTGGAGGATGCTTATCAGATGGCTCTGAAAGCAGAGGAGAAGATGAGTCGTAAGAAAGGTCAGCGAGGGCGAGGCAGAAGTCATCCCAGAGGCAAGTTAGTTGCCCAGGAGAAATATCAGAAACCCAAGGAGGAATGGAAGAAACCTCAGGGTAAGATTGAGAGAGGCGGAACATCATAGCGAGGACAGCCATATGTTGAACAGAAAGGGCAGCATAATGAACAGAGGGGAGATTATGTTGACACAAACACTTTTTCTCGTACCAGAGGTAGAGGAAGAGGAAGAAGTGGTGTCATCACATGTTTCACATATGGGAAAATTGGGCACAGGTCATTCGAGTGTCCAGAGAAAAAGAAGGATGGAGGAGAAGCTCACATCACCCAAGCATAGAAGTGGGATGTTGAGGCCGAAGATGTAGAGGGAGGAAGGTCGCTGATGATGCTTAAAGTTCTCTTAACACCCAGGAAGGAGGTGGAGGACTCAGCTCAAAGGACCAAAATTTTTAGAACAGCTTGCGAGACCAACGACTGGGTATGCAAATTTATCGTGGACAGCGGTAGCACGAATAATCTCATTTCAACCGAGATGGTAGAAAAGATGGAGCTAGAGACAACTAATCACTCGAGTCCATATAAAGTTTCATGGCTACAGAAGGGACATCAGGTGACTGTCACTAAACAATGTTTAGTTGAATTCAAGATAGGAGGGTACAATGATAAGGTCTTATGTGATGTTATTCCCATGGATGTATGTCAGTTATTACTGGTTAGACCATGGCAATACGAAAAAAATGTGATTCATGATGGGAGAATGAACACATATACTTTAGAGAAGGATGGGAGGACACACAGGTTGCTTTCGATAAAGGTTAAGGAGGTGAAGATAGAAGTAAGCAACACGATACTTCTCATGAGTGGGAAGGAACTTCTTACAGAGATGGAGAAGAAAGAAGATCCACATTTCTTTGTGGTCAGAAAGTCAAGAATTGTTCTGACTAGCACAAGAGTGGATGATCTACCAGATGAGATTCAGGAACTGCTGGAAGAGTTCATTGACATCATAGTGGATGAATTACCTCATTCATTGCCACTGATGAGGAGTGTGATTCATCTTATTGATCTCATACCAAGAGCCAGTTTGCCAAATAAATCCGCATATAGGTTAACGCCGTAGGAAAATGAGGAGGTCAAGAAGCAGGTCCAGGATTTGTTGGATAAAGGATTGGTCAGAGAAAGCTTGAGTCTGTGTGCTGTTCCGACAGTGCTTAGTCCGAAGAAGGATGGAGGCTGGAGAATGTGTACTGAATCAAGAGCGATCAACAAGATAACCATCAGGTACAGGTTTCCATTGCCAAGAATGGATGATTTAATGGATTTCCTGAGCGAGGCAAATTATTTTTCAAAAATAGACTTGAAGAGTGGATATCACCAGATTTTCATGAGAGAGGGCGATGAATGGAAAACAACCTTCAAGACAAACGAAGGACTATATGAATGGCTAGTCATGTCGTTTGGCTTGACGAATGCGCCGAGTAATTTTATGAGGTTGATGAATGAAGTCCTGAGGGAGTTCATAGGAAAATTTGTCATCGTGTATTTGGACGATATACTGATTTACAGTAAATCAAAGGCTGAACACTTGAAGCATTTGGCCATTGTGATGAGGAAGCTACAGGAGGAGAAGATGTTGATTAATATGAAAAAATCCTCATTTATGAAGACAAAGCTCATTTACTTGGGAATTTTTATTTAGGAAAATGAATTGAGGATGGATCCGGATAAGGTAGAAGTGATTAAGAATTGGCCATCACCGAGAAATGTTTTTGAGGTGAGAATTTTTCATGGACTGGCTAGTTTCTATCGAAAATTCATCAAGAATTTCAGTGGAATCAGCGCAGCGATGATGGACACAGTGAAGAAGCAGCATAAGTCTTTTCATTGGACAGCAGAGGCTGAGAAGAGCTTCAATTTGTTGAAGCAAAAGATCACGGAACAACCGGTGTTGGTATTGCCGCATTTCCAGAAAACATTTCAAGTGAAATGTGATGCAAGCGTGTTTTCCATTGGAGCGGTCTTGAGTCAGGAGGATAGACCAGTCGCATATTTCAGTGAGAATTTGGATGAAGCAAAGCTGAAATACTCCACGTATGATAAAGAATTTTATGCTATCATACAGGCATTGAAGAAGTGGAGGTATTACTTGATCCCGAAAGAATTTGTTTTGTATAGTGATAATCATGCATTGCAGTTTGTGACTCAATAGGAGAAGTTGAATCAGAAACATGCAAAATGGGTAGAGTATATGTAGAATTTCACTTTTGTGATTAAACATATTTCGGGTATTGCTAACAAAGTGGCTGATGCTTTGAGCAGGAAGTTTTTGTTGCTGCAGGAATTCCGAGTCAAAACATTGGGTTTTGAAAATCTGAGGGACATGTTTGCAGGAGATACAGATTTTGGAGAGGCGTATGAAGCAACTGAGAATCCAGTTCTCAGAGACAGAAGCCCATGGATAGATTATATGATCCAGGAGGGATTGTTGTTCAGAGGCAATCAACTGTGTATTCCGAATTGCTCCATGAGGGAGAATCTGTTGAAGGAAAAACACAGTGGAGGCTTGGCAGGACATTTTGTCCATGACAAGACATTTGCGAAGTTGAATGATTCATATTTTTGGCCAGGAATGTGAGCAGATGTTAGGAGATTTGTTAATAGGTGTAGAATTTGCCAGCATTCGAAGGGAAGGAAGCAAAATGCAGGTTTTTACCAGCCATTGCCCATACCAGAGAGGCTGTGGGAGGTGATTAGCATGGATTTTTTATTAGGGTTATCGAGGACACAAAGAGGTGTTGATTCAGTCTTTGTGGTAGTGGATAGGTTTTCTAAAATGGCACATTTTATCCCATGCCAGAAGACCATTGATGCAACACATATCGCAAATCTATTTTTCAAGGAGGTCATTCAACTTCATGGATTGCCGAAAAGAATAGTTTCGGACAGAGACACAAAATTCATAGGGAATTTTTGGAGGACCTTATGGAAGAAGCTAGGAACTAACTTGGCATTTAGTTCTTCTTATCATCCTCAGACGGATGGACAGACGAAAGTGGTCAACAGAAGTCAGGGAGACTTGCTGAGAAGCTTGGTGACAGAGCACCATAGCAGCTGGGATAGCATATTGCCACAGGCAGAGTTTGCATACAACTATTCAGTGAATCGGAGCACAGGCCAAAGCCCATTTCAGATTGTATATGGCACATAACCAAGAGGAGTTTCTGAATTAATGGATTCAGAGCAGACTGCCACTAGCAGTGATAGTGCAGAAGAATTCACTGAAGCGATGAAGGAACTTCACAGTAGAGTGAAGGAATGACTGTTGAAATCAAACCAGGAGTACAAGCGCAGAGCAGATCAGCATTGGATACAACTTCAGTTTGAAGTTGGTGATCTAGTTCTGGCACATTTGAGGAAGGAAAGGTTCCCAAGGGGAACATACAATAAGCTGAAGATAAAGAAAATTGGGCCATGCAGGGTCCTGAAGAAATTCGGGGAAAATGCTTATGAGATTGAGTTGCCGGAGGGCATCAGAATATCTCTGATATTCAATGTTGTAGACTCATACCCATACAGGGCTGGCGAAACAGACACTGGAACTGAGGAACCAATGATCCAATGGAGGAAACAACTGCTAGTTGTAGAGAAGCCACAAATGGAGTGTATACTGGAGAAGAGAGTGGGTAAGAAGACCAGAAGGAAGAAATACTATGAGTACCTGGTCAAGTGGAAGAATCATCCACTGGAAGATGTCAGCTGGGAGACCGAAGAAGTGATACAAAAGCATGGACAGACCGTGCAGGAGCTCATGGACAGGATCCCATGAAATTTTTCAAGCCGAGGAGTATGATGGAGGAGCATTGCCAACTCATCAACCGAGCCAACGTGGAGCAGAAAAACAACCGGGTAAGCCAATGCAAATTTTGAAATTGCCTTGGAAACTGTTGCACATTTCTTAAATGAGTCATTTAAGAGGTGGCGCACTTGTACATTGTAAATGGACCTTGGGTGGATAGCTCTCGTCCTTAGGTAGATAGTTGGCATTTAATAGATTTAATGCTGGTAGATAGGAATTTAATTCTAGATTTGATAGCTTTAGAATGCAAGAGGGAAACGAGATATAGACACCCTCATTTGTAACATGGTGATATTATTGAAGCAGGAGAAGCAAGAGAAAGCAGAGAGTTGTGTATGAAGAAAACCCATGTATAGGCATTTGAATTAATATAATAAAGCTTGATTCAAATTCATGGTTTGTGTAAATTCTCTGTGTACTGATGTTATGCTCATGGATGTTTGCTTCCTGTCATACATTTGATTTTATATGCTGTGTATGTGATTTCATGGTTGAATTGAAGTCTGAGAGGGTGAGTGAATGAGTTTTCAATTTTTCTCTAATTAAGCCAGAGAAGTCCTGCAAGGAGTGGAGTTGAATTTGTCCGCAAGGAGTGCGTTGATAGAAGGGTTCAATTAGAGATATCTTTTGTTCTCATTTCTTCGAAAGTGCAGTCAAGCACAGTGCCATGCAAGGAGTGTGGAGGCCAAGGAAAAGCCTCAGAGTTGTGATTCTGAGCAAAGTATTGAAAGACGGCTGCTGTAGGGGTGCACAGAGTCGAAAGATTTCAACACTCAGTCGAGGTTGAAGAGTTGTCGCAAGGAGTGCATGCAAGAAGTTCCCAATAGGACTTGAGAAGTCGAGAACAAGATCAGGAGGAATAGGTCTTCGAATCCATGGAAGGATAAGTGCAGGGAAGATTCCATTTGAAGTAGGAGGAAAGCGTCGCAAGTTGGCGAGTAGACGAGTGAGTCCCGCGAAGAAACAGTTCTTCATTTCGTGGATCACATAGCGGAGAATTTCGCAAAGTTCCGAGAGCTGTCAGATCTTCCAGAGGAGTAGGAGGTCGCAGTGCAAGTGTGGAAAGGTTCTAAGCTCAGGAGGGGTAGAGCATTGATACAAGTCCGTCAGGGCCGTTGTATTAATCGAGAGATCGCCTATCGGGATCTCGTGAGGAAAGTGTCCAAGACTTGGTAACGGAAGTCACAATATTGCGACAAACGATACCTCAGTAGTTACGTAATCCATGTGGGACTGCGGGAGTGAGTGGAGTACAGGTGGCACGAAGTCATCCGGATCTCACTGTGAGAAGTCCTAAATATTTGGTGTCAGGATTCGCGATCCCACGAAGTCTGAAGTCCCGATGAGATAAGGGACCGTAGAAAAGTCAACTCACGCGCACATCGGCGGTTCGGCACATTGGGTATCGGAGGTTGGAAAACTAAGGGCTTGGTATCGCTAATAGCGAAGTCGCGATAGAGCTGAAGTCCCGATAGAGGAAAGAGGAAGTCAGTGTTGATTGATATATCGGGTCTCGGGGATTCGAGAGCCCAGCGATCGATAGAGAACTTGCGAAGCCACGAGTTTCAATTTCTCGATAAAAGAACAAAGGGAAGTCGCGCAGAAGAGAATTTGTGGATGCAGATTTCCCGATAGGGAAATAGAAGGACCTTAGAGTTCTTCGAGCAGAAAGAAGAAGATCCTGTGAGTGTGTGTGGACCTTTCGATTCGCGAGTTGTGAAGGGGTCGCGTTATCGTCAAGATGGGATCAGTTGATCTCATGGTCTGCCAGGAGGGCAGTAGAGACATCTCATATTTTCAGGCGGGAAGAGATGAGCAGATGAAGTTTTATCAGCCCGAGTAGTTGACAGAACAGATGAGACTGTCTGAGAGTCTCATAAATTCAGAGATGTGTTTGGATCAACATGTGTAGCTGACAGAAAAGAAGGAAGATATGAGAGATCTTCTGATGATTGGGGGAATTGGAGTATTCCTACCATTTGCCCAGGAGAAGGCAGAAGTCTTTGTTGCAGATGGTGCAGCAGCAGAACAATCAGCTGAGACTGTCAGGGAAGAAGAGAGATTGGAGCAGACTTTGGAAACTACCCAAGCATATGAAGAAGATGAGCATTCTGAGGAATGACTCATTACTTTCAACCAAGAAGTTGAGAGAGCTATAGCATTGGAGATGAGAACAAAAGAAGTAGAAGGAGAAGATGAGCATTCTGAGGAATGGCTCAATATTTTCAGCCAGAAGACTGAAAAGACTACAACATGGGGGGTTGCAGAAGCAGAGGAAGAAGAGGCAGATAACATTTGTTTTGCTGATCTGTGGGAACAGATCGAAACCCTAGAGAAATGGGTGAAAGTACAGAGTGTGCACATCCAACAAGTGAAGTTGGAAAGTCATGAAGGAGGCATGGGAGATCATGGTGATCTGCTCATGTGCTAAAAAAATTTGCAGCTAAGGAGACTTCAAGAACAAGGCCATCCATTGGAGCAGCTGGATGTAGTGATAGAAGAGATCATAGAGCTGATGATCCGATCAACAGATACTGTCAGCAAAGAGAGGCTAAACATGAAGAAGGAAGCAACAACAATGCATAAACAACAGCAGAATGGAGCAAATGGGAAGCTCCAGATATTTGTTTGGGATCCAGGAGGATTTCCCACAGCTAAGAGGGGAAGCCCATGAGCAGGAGCTCATGATTTTGCAGCTGAGGAGTATGATGTAGGATCATTTGTCCACGTCATCCAACCTGCCACGCCAGCCAGCCTGCCACGCCAGCCAGCCTGCCACGCCAGCGAATTCAAATTGCACGCCAAGAGAGAGGCGCAACCTCATTTTAAATCTGAATTCAATGTAACTTTAATGTTTAAGATGTTGAGCTGGGAATCCGTGCCTTTGTGTAGGCGTAGAGTAGATCAGCCTTTAATGTCTCTAATGGCTGAGATCTAGATTCGATTCTGGACTAGACAGCCCATTCAATGTAATTGAATAGGGTAGGTAGGTTGGAGGGAAGCACTCAAAGAGCTCCTTTAGGTAAAAGAGATTTTTCATATCTCATTTTGAAAAGAAGTTGTAGTGAGAAGAAGTTGTTGTAGTGGTAGAAGGAGAGCCAGAGAGAGCTCGAGAACACCTTGTACAAACAAGCATTTTCCATTTTTAATAGAAACAGAAGCAATTTTTCCTACATGAATTCTGTGTTATGTGAATGACTATGAGTGTTCCATTGTGTGTTGTAGATGTATGTTATGTTTATTCATTTGTAGGAGTGTGTTTGATTTTAGGAGAAGGTCTTTGAGGCTTCACACCAGGAGGGTGTGATAGAACGTTGCGGGTTCTGATAGCCATGCACAAAGGATGCATTTTGAAACACTGCGGGTTCAGACAAAGACATGTTGCGGCACAAGAACTGAAGTCAACAACTGAGGAGAAGACCTCAAGGTTGTTGAATACCTTGGAGGCAAGGCTGTGTATCGGAGACACAGTTGCAGTCAAAATTCTGCTGTGGATTCTGTAAGGACTCTGCCAAGTGGGCATTGAGTAGAGGCACAAGGTGCTGAAGATTCAAGAAGAACTCTTCTGTGAGTTCTTAGGAGAACCAAAATCACTAAGGATTCTATAGAGCTCTGCCAGGTGGGCATTGAGCATCTGCACAGTGGTGCATTTGACGAAGAACTCTGCTGAGAGTTTGGAGAAGAAAATAGAATCATAGAAGGTTCTATAGAGCTCGGCCAGGAGGGCATCGAGCAAGTGCAAGGAGTGCACGAAAGAAAACAGAACTGTTGAACGTTCTGTGGAAGGGAAACTCTGCCAGGTGGGCATTGAGACTGTGTGCAAGTAGGCACAAGAAGAAGAGAACTCTTTGAGTTCTGGAGCTAGAGGAAGTATCCACTGAAGGATCTTCACTGGGTTGATGAACACCCAGAAAGACTCAGCAAGAGGTTGCTGGAGTAGAAGAAGAACAAGATTAGGAGGGCGAGTGCATTCATGCACAGAGTCGGGCTGCAAGGAGTGCAGAGGCTGAATGACTCTTTGGAGAGTTCAAAGTTCCCAAAGCTCAGGAGGAACAACATTTTCATATGCACGACAAAGCTCATAGTCGAGGAGTTCGCAGAGGAGAAGGAAGACAAAGGTTGAGGCCTTTTATATGTGGAAGTTCTTCCAAGTCTCAGAAGAAAGTGCGCAAAAGCTCAGGAGGAGCAACAACAGCCGTTAGATTGGCTGGGAATTAGATCTGGACCGTTGATGTTCGCGTCTAGGGAGCAGTTGGAGGTGCGCTGAGAGGGAGAACAGATCTGAGCCACTAGATCTGGTGCAGGATTGCCAACAGTCGTCGGATTGGCAGAAGTTGTGAGGGAGTTAAACTCGCAAACAGGAGGAAGATCCCGAGAGGTATCGGGATATAGACACTCGGGAAATCGGAGTTCTTGAGGTCATGAAAGTCGGGACATAAGAAATCCCGAACCAACGAAAGAATCTGAGCCATCCGTCTGAGGAGAGGACATGTGTCATGTGATCGCCCATTCCGGAGATCCGGACACTAGACATCAGGATATCAACGTTCGGGATATCAGAGATCCTGAGGTCGAGGAAATCGAGCGATTCAAGTCTCAAAATACCGAAAAGATCTGGACCGTCCATTTGGGGAGATACGTGGTGGAGATCGAGCAACCATCGGCATATTGGTTATTAGGAAATCAGAGTTCTTGAGGTCGAAGGAAACGGGACATCAAAAGTCTCGAAATCCCGAGAGATGATCTTAACCGTCCATCTTGAGGAAGACGCGTGGTGGTGATCGAGCGGCATCGAGGAAAGTCCCGAAAGGGAGGACTCCATTGGAATTTTGGGAGTTAGCAAATCGGGAGTTCTGTGAGCAAGACGTCGGGGAAATCCATAGGGAAAACACTGATACAATCAGAGTCATCCATCTATTGGGACAAGTGGCAATCATTGAGAGTCATCGATGTTTTGGCCATCGGGACTCACACAGGTAAGTGAGTGAATGCATTGAGGCATTGAAACCCCCAAAACCCGAGTGAGAGGTTTGACTACGATCACGGGGTAGTGGTCATGTGGACCAGGAGCTGAGCCAGGAGGGCTAGCTGAAGTTATAGCATATCAAGGTTCGGAGAATCGCAAGTCCAGAAGACATGCGCATTTCGACATTGTAAGGTCTGAAATCTCGATGGGGAGCTCTAAGGAAACGGTCATATGAGAGCAGGCCACATGGACCTTGGTGTAGCCGGAAGGGGCTGACGGGCAAGAAGAGGCGGATCGGGAATCGAAGGATCGTGGATCGGGATTTGAGAGGACAGTGACTTTCGACATCAGAAAGGAGGAAACTCCGAACCCCGAAACTGCGTCGGGTACAACCACGGTTAGGTGCAGAAGGCCGCGATGGTGAAGAAAGGACATGTGGAATGGATTTTTAGCAGGGATTCCATTGGGACTCCAAGGAGCCGCTTCGGCTCAGAGGGGAATTTGATCGATCCTGTGAGCAAGTGAGCGCGACAGGGGTGCGGTAGCGTGTTTCTCGCTGCATCACTACCTTAAACAGAGATGCACTGCATTGTTTACCATCAATTTTTAAACATAAATATTCATTGCATATATTTAATTCTAATTTTTCTAATTTTTGAAAGGATTACTTTTGTCGAAGACTCCTAAAATAAATAAAAATGAGAACAAGGATTAATAAAGATTATTCGAACGTATGTAATGAGTTTACCACCAATTCCTTGTCTAAACATAAATATTCATTACATATATTTAATTCTAATTTTTAAAAGAATCACTTTTATTAAAAACTCTCAAAATAAATAAATAAAAGTGATAAAAAAGGATCAATAAAGATTATTCAAACAATCTGTTAACCGCCAATTATGTCTCTAAACATAAACATCCATTACATATATTTAATTCTAATTTTTAATTTTTAAAAGGATCACCAATTTTGTGTCTAAACATATATATTTATTACATATATTTAATTCTAATTTTTAAAAAGATCACTTTTGAGGAAGACTCAAAATAAAAAAAAATATGAGAAAAAGGATTAATAAAAATTATTCGAACATATGTAATGTATTTGAGTCAGTCGTGGACAAGGACAATAACAACATAAATGAGAGCTGAAGTTTTGACAATCAGACGGGCCTGACGGAGTTAAGGGACTCCCAACTGATTCGAACGAGCCATTCTTCGTCTTAGTATTACTAAGACTTTCCACTACATTTCCCTGAAATACGAATTTAAATTGCAGTGGCTTAGAAGCCGAACTTTCACTAACCATGGTGACCACCATAAACAGGGCAATCAATATTACCAATCGTGCAGATGCTATTCTCTCTTCCATTTCTCAGTAACCAATCCAAGCAACCAATTAAATTATTTTCTTGATTGCACCGAGTAAGAAAATAATATGAGTCTATCTTCCTTACATGCAGAGATATATAGGAAGTAGCTACGCAGTGAAGAGGGGTGCTGAGAACAGGGAAAACGCGGAAAGGAGGTTTGAGGGTCATTTTGGGGATGATTTAGACATATTCAACGGAATGGACAGACTGGACTTGTAATTGAATACCGGTTTGTTACAATAACTCTTCTGCACAGCCCCAGGAGTAAAACTCCATCTAAAACCAGAATTTTGACGTCGGAGTTATATACTTTAACTCTCATGAAAAAACGTGATTTCTGAATTCATTTTTTGAGAAAAACTTCATCGATTTAAATGGAGTTATTTACTTTAAATCTTTTGTTGTCATTTTCGTTTCGTTTAACTGTATGTTTTGAGGTATTCGAAAAAATGAATGTTTTATGCTTTTATGAATGTTGTATGCTTCTAATGAATATGACGGTGGATTTATAATGTATATTGTTGTGATCTCCAGGGTAGTATTTCATCATAAAATTGATAAATAATATATTAGATGGGCGGAGATCTGTATCATGGGATTGTGTGGCAAAGAAGTGGCAATGTTCATTAGCATTTAGGTATATTTTTGTCCACTTCAACATTCCAATGTCCTACAGTTTACATAAAAACCACTATTTATTAATTCAATATGGAGTGAATTAGGCCTCTGCTCTGGAGCGTTTGCTCGGCTTCGTAACTCAAAACGTCCCGACTACCTTATCTTTTGCTTTAAGGCCTTTCGCCTTGAGAAATGTAGGAGGTGAGCGTGGCCTCGAACTTAAAGTAAAGGGTCTCTTCTCTCTAGAAATGGAAGGGAAGGTTTGGCAGTGGGGGAGGGGTATATAGGGCGACAATGAGGAGGGTGGGCCTAATGAACAGAAATGCCTGGTATCCTACAAAGCCCGGAAGAATAAAAGAGTTCACAGGCCAAAAAGAAAAGAACAAGGAGTAGGCCATTTAAGCGCGCTGTAGAAACACTTTGTTACTTTCGATGGGGTGTCTACCATTGGAGGTCAGAAGTGCGCTGAAAACGCGTTTTGATTGAACCACTTTCTATTGCTTAGAGGTATGGATTATAACCAGCCAAATAGCAGGCAGCATGAGGTAAGGTTTACGGCTTCTCAGCCCATTCTAGCTAGGGATTCTAAGTAAGGGCACCCACCCCATTTGATCTCATAAGTTCAGGCAGTAGTGAAGGTGAATCCATAGGGCTGTTTCCACACACGATTCAACAACTGGTGGTTCTCCTGTGCCACTGAAAGTAATCAAGTAGGCTGAGAAAGGGAATACAAATGTTCAAAGTGCCTAAGCAAGTCCGCCCGTGAATCTCTTTCTTCTCTAAGTTCAGGTAAGTGAGCAAGTATCTGGTTGTAAGGTGGTTGGTTGGTAGCTGTCGAACTTCCTTCCTTTCATCCAGCTTTCCCAGGTCCTTCCTCCCTCCAAGCAATCAGAGCATGTGGTGAAGTTGTTGGATTCTGGAAGCACTGAACGTAGCTGGGGTTGTGCGAAGAGGGTAAGTCGTGCAGGTGGTAGGCCTTAAATAAATAAGATAGGGCAAAAAGTGTATTCATAAAGAATCTAAAAAGTCAGTCTCTCAAGCCCGCGAGATGACGTATCTCAATATCAAAGGTGGTATGGAGAAATAACGTCTATAAAGGCCCGCCGATATCAAAAGTTGCATTCCAATGTCCTACAGTTTACATAAAAACCACTATTTATTAATCAATAAGGAGAAGACGTTATGAAGATGAATAATATTTTGTAGGATATGAGATTAGGCAATAGAAGGAAACAAAAAAAAAAATCAATGAAGAAAGATGGTGACCGTTTCCAAAGAAACTTTATTACTTTATTTCTATTCATATTAATCCTCATTGTTACTTCATTTCTATTCACCATAATTTTCATGTAACTTTTGAAGAGTTATTCTTGATTGTACTCTCTAAACTAAAATTGATAGTAAATTTTAAAGGATAAATTCATACAAAACATATACATATATAAATTATGATTTAAATTTGTTACTCAATTTTGTGTGATTCATCCTAACTTGATATATTATGCAACAAGTGGGATCAAATCCCTTGAGATGCAAATCTCTCCTTAATATTTTCACTCTAAAAAAAGTTTGCGCCTAGAGGAATTTGATCTCTCTTGGTACATGATATATAAAGTGAAAATGGATTTATGATGACATTACACCATTGATTGATACTCTTTGCAGAGACCCTTTTCACTTGAAAGAAATAGATTTCCATAAAGAAACTTGTTTCATTTCTTCCCCTTGCCATGATGGTAGCCGATTTGAATTCCATGGGAGTTTATTTGTTGATCATGAATTTAACAACAACAATAGATTAGCCTCAGTGTTTTCATAGTTTTGATTATTTTTTTCTTTGACTATTGTTAGTTCATCTCAATCCCATTCATATGAAGCTATGGCAAAGAAGGTGAACTGTACGAGTGTGTGATCCATGACTTTTCAAAGAGAAAGGGTTTCCTAACTAGGGTACCACTCATGTTTATTGAAAGAAATATCAGTGAGTGGTGAGTATCAATTATAGTAGCATGCCAATAAAGATTCATATTACAACATTAATGGTAATGTAACATTACAAAATTCATCAAAAGCTATGCCACATTGTGACATTCATAGTGGATAAATTTATGTTAAATTGTTATGTTCCTTGATGGTTATGTTGCATTGCATCATTCATCAACGATTATGTTGCAATGATTTTGGTTTCCCACAAATCACATTTCTTAATGGTTATTATAAATTGGGACATTTATTCATTGAATTGTGTTAAATTGCTATGTTCCCAATCCCAAACGGTTATCTTGAATTGTGATTGTCATTAAAGATATTACGACATTGTGACATTCATTAAGGGTGTTTTCACATTGCGACATTGATTAATGGGTTTTTCACATTTTGACATTCATCCAAGATTATCTTAGGTTAAACATTTCTAATGGCTATTTTAGATGAGTACATTAATCTTGGGACATTAATGGTTATGTTCCATTATGACATTCATCAAATTTTATGTCACATTGCGAAGTTCATTAAGTAATTTTTTGGCACTACGATGTTCATGAAATGATCAACTATGATGTCAATTTGCAATATTCATTATGGTTTTTATTACATTATGACATTCGTAATTGTTTTTTCACATTGAGACATTCATATAGGGTTATCTTAGATTGCAACATTTCTTAATGGTTGTTTCAGATTGATACCTTGATCTTTCAGTGTTAATGGTTATGTGACAAGATAACATTCATCAAATGGAATGTCCCATTTTGATGTTCATTAATGATTTTATCCAACTTTGATGTTCATCAAATGTGATGTGATATTTTTACGTTTATCAAGGGTTTTGCCGCATTGCAACATTCATCGAGGGTTATGTCAAATTGTGACATTCCTCCACAGTTATATCAAATTGTGACATTGATATTGACTAACTTTATGTTAAGTTGTTATGTTTCTTAATGGTTGTGTCCCATTATAACATTCATCATGGGTTATGTTTCATTGATTTCGATTGACTTTTGTTACCCATAAATAACATTCCTTAATAGTTATGTTCAATTGCACCATTCATCTTCCCTGATTTATGCCAAATTTATATATTCTAAATACCAAATGGTTATGTTGCATTCTGACTATCATAAAGGCTATGATGCGTTCAGTTTGGTTGGCCATTGTTCATTATGGTTTAATATGGTATCTAATGTGATTGAAAAAGTTTCATTATTTAATAATATTATTAATAGTTATTTTACATTATATACTTTATCAAAGGTGATGTCACATCATGACTTTAATTAAGTGTTTTATCACATTGTAACATTTTTCTTAGTTTATGTTGGATTACGACATTCGCCAATGGTTATGTCATATTGTGACATTGATCAAATGTGTTGTCGCTTTAGTTTTTTTTCACATTGCAACATTCCTTAATGGTTAGTTTAGATTGAGAAAATGTCAATGGTTATGTCACATTATGACATTCATCAAATGTGATGTCACATTGCGATGTTCATTAAGGATTGCTCATGCTACAATGTTCATCAAAAGATAAAATGTGATGTGGCATTGAGACATTCATTGAGGGTTATATTGGATTTTGAAATTTATTAATGGCTATTTCAAATTGAGACATTCACGTTACGAAGTTAATGGTACTGTTGCATTACCACATTCATTCAATGTGATGTCACATTGGAATTTTCATTAAGGATTTCATTTCACTATGATTTTCATCAAATGTGATGTTATATTATTACGTTCATTAATGGGTTTGTATTACTGTGAAGTTCGTTGATGGTTATGTGATATTATGAAATTTCTCAATGGTTATGTCAAATTCTGACATTCATATTGGCAAAATTTATGTTAAATTTTAACATTCCTTAATGGCTGTGTTACATTTCAACATTCACGATGGGTTATGTTGCATAGAGTTTGGTTTCCCATAATTCGCATTCCTCAAGGATTATGTCATATTGCAACATTTTATCACTGACTTATGCCAAATTGCTATGTTCCCAATCCCAAATGGTTATGTTGCAATGTGATTGTCATCAATGATATGTTGCATTGAGTTTGGTTGGACATTGTTCATTATGGCTCACTATAGTATTTGATATGGTTGACCCCGGTTAATGGTTTGATAATATTATTAATAGTTATGTCGCATTATATATTTTATAAAAGTTTACATGACATTGTGACATTCATAAAGGTTTTTGTCTAATTAAAATATTTTTCTTGTTTTATGTTAGATTACGACGTTACAACATTGCTTAATTTCTTAGCGGTGGCATCACGTTGCAACATTCGTCAACGATTATGTCAAATTGTGACATTCATCTTGGTTGACATGACGAAATTATATTGAATTGATTTTTTGATTTGAGAATCTATGTAATTTAACTCATGACAACATCCCAAAAACATTTTTCAAAAACATTGTTGATCATTCATGTATCCTATTCCTAATTCATCATTAACTCCTAGATAAAAGTGTCTAATTTATGTCCCATATTTTTTCATTATAAATTTGATTTAGTGTATCAAAAAGTTATGATCTTTAATTTTATCCTTAACACAAATTAACACAAATTTTAATTAGGTAAATGAAATCGAACATTATTTTTTAATTTTTTTTTATGAGAGAACAACAATTTTCTCTATATGAAACTGCAATTGTTATAGTTTTAGGTTCATATTCATATTCAGTGTTTTTGTTTTCTATTTTAGGTAAAGTAGCCTATTATCCTCCTTCATTTTTATTTTATTACATGGTTTCAAGCATATATAATTGATTGTATTATCGTTATTTAAAATTTATATATCATTTTTTCTTATAACATCTCGTTGGTAAAATATTTTAAATATGTTAACTATGAGTTTGATTTAATTATATATGAATTTATATTCCATTTAATTATATTACTAATTTTATAACTCAATTACTCTTTACAATCACAAAAACTTATTTACTACAAAATCCAAGATAACATATAATCTAACAAGTACTTACAATCATATAATATTTTACTTATATTAATTATTATTTTGGTCTAACTATCTAAAAATCTATATTCCAATTCGTTATTTTTCTTCATTATATTTTTAATTTATTGTTATATTTTTTTATACATCCATAATCTTTAAATGTCAAACATAAGATGAGTAATGATTTTGAAATAATAACTTCCTACTGAAATACCTTAAAGATGTACTGCACTGTTTACCACTAATGTATAAACATAAATATTCACTAACACAACCGCATAATTGTGGTTGATCAACGTCGAAAGGCTGATAAGATGAAAAGAATCCTTAAAAGAATATATTAAATTTTATTATTAATTAACGAATAAACTGTTGAGCTTCATTTATTTGGTGTTAATATGTTAATTTATGTTAATCACTTAAGTGGCAATGAGTTAGCTATCAAAGTAATTTTTAAATATGATTAGGTAAATGTGAAAAAGTAAACACATAAACGGATGTCTTTATAACAGCTAGGAAGTTAATGATTGAAATCACAGCCATTTATTTTGTGTGACTACTAAGAATATTCCAGTCATATTTAATCCTGTCCATAAAAAACTTATTAAGCACTAAACCTCTATTAAATCTGCCCATTGTCAATAGGGCTTAATTACATATATTTAATTCAATACTCCCCTAAACAAAAATGCACTGTTTACCACCAATGTCTAAACATAAATATTCATTAGATATATTTAATTCTAGTTTTTAAAAGGATTACTTTTATAGGAGACTCCCAAAATAAATAAAAGTGAGAACAAGGATTAATAAAGATTATTCAAACATATAATAATGTGTTTACCACCCATTCTGCGTTTCAACATAAATATTCATTACATATATTTAATTCTAATTTTTAAAAGTATCAGTTTTGGGGGGGACAGTGAGAACAAGGATTAATAAAGATTATTCGAACATATGTAATGTATTTGAGTCAGTCGTGGACAATGAAAATAACAACATAAATCTAAAAGAATTTCAATTTGACAGGCCTGTTAGTGCTCTCCGATCATGCAGGTGGACAAGGCCCTCCCCTCCCGCGCTGGGAGACCTGTAGTTTTGACAATCAGACGGGCCTGACAGAGTTAAGGGACTCCCAAGTGATTCGAACAAGCCATTCTTCGTCTTAGTATTACTACTACTTTCCACTACATTTCCCTGAAATACGAATTTAAATTGCAGTGGCTTAGAAGCCGAACTTTCACTAACCATGGTAACCACCATAGGCAGGGCAATCAATATTACCAATCGTGCAGATGCTATTCTCTTTTCCATTGCTCAGTAACCAATCCAAGCAACCAATAAAATTATTCTCTGGATTCCACCGAGTAAGAAAATAACATGAGTCTATCTTCCTTACGTGCAGAGATATATAGGAAGTAGCTACGCAGTGAGGAGGAGTGCTGAGAACAGGGAAAACGCGGAAAGGAGGTTTGAGGGTCATTTTGGGGATGATTTAGACATATTCAACAGAATGGACAGACTGGACTTGTAATAGAATACCGGTTTGTTACCATGACTCTTCTGCACAGCCCCACGAGTAAAACTCAATCTAAAATCAGAATTCCTTCGTCGGAGCTATATACTTTAGCTCTTATGAAAAAACGTGATTTCTGAATTCATTTTTGGAGAACAACATGATCGATTTAAATGGAGTTATATACTTTAAATCTCTTCTTGTCATTTTCGTTTCGTTTAACTGTAAGTTTTGAACTATTCGAAAAAATGAATGTTTTAGGCTTTTATTAAACATTTTCAATAAATAAATTTAACAATATTTCTGAAGATCAAATGTACTTTTCAAAGCGAAATGCGTAGGAATTGAAACTTCGAAGATATTTTACTTCGAATCGAATATGACGGTGGATTTATAATGTGTATTGTTGTCATCTCCAGGGTAGTATTCAATCATAAAATTGATAAATAATATATTAGGTGGGCGGAGATCTGTATCCTCGAATTGTGTAACAACGAAGTGACAATGTTCATTAGCATTTAGGTATTTTTTTTTGTCCACTTCAACATTCCAATGTCCTACAGTTTACATAAAAACCACTATTTATTAATCAATAAGGAGAAGAGATTATGAAGATGAATAATATTTTGTAGGATATGAGATTAGGCAGTAGAAGGAAAAAAAAAGAATTCAACGAAAAAAGATGGTGACCTCTTCCAAAGAAACTTTATTTCCATTCATCATAATCCTCATGCAATTTTATGAACATTGTTACTTCATCTCTATTTACCATAATCTTCATGTAACTTTTGAAGAGTTATTCTTGATTGTACTCTCTAAATTAAAAATGATTATAAAGTTTAAAGGATAAATTCATACAAAACATATACATATACAAATTATGATTTAAATTTGTTACTCAATTTCCTGTGATTCATCCTAACTTGATATATTATGCAACAAGAGGGATCAAATCCCTTGAGGTGTAAATCTCTCCTTAATCTTTTCACTCTAAAAAAAGTTTGCACCTAAAAGGATTTGATCTCTCTTGGTGCATGATAGATATGAAGTGAACATGGATCTATGATGGTATTACCCATTGATCTACTCATGTTAGATATCCTTTTCACTTGAAAGAAAGATATTTCCATAATGAAACTTCTTTCGTTTCTTCCCCTTGCCATGATGGTAGCAGATTAGAATTCCATAGGAGTTTATTTTTTGAGCATGACTTTAACGACAACCATAGATTCACCTAAGTGTTTTCATAGTTTTGATTATTTTATTCTTTGACTATTGTTAGTTCATCTCAATCCCATGCATATGAAGCTATGCTGAAGAAGGTGAACTGCAAGGGTGTGTGAGCCATAATTTTTCAAAGAGAAAGGGTTTCCTAACTAGGGTACCACTCATGTTTATTGAAAGAAGTGTAGGCCATTAGTGAGTATCAATCATAGTGGCATGCCAATAAAGATTCATATTACAACATCAATGGTAATGTAACATTACAAAACTCATCAAAAGCTATGCCACATTGTGACATTCATAGTGGATAAATTTATGTAAACTGTTATGCTCCTTAATGGTTATGTTGCATTGCAACATTCATCAAACGTTATGTTGCAATGATTTTGGTTACCCATAAATCACATTCCTCAATGATTATGATAAATTGCAACATTTATTCATTGAATTATGTTAAATTGCTATGTTCCCAATCCCAAATGGTTATGTTTAATTGTGATTGTCGTTAAAGATATTCTGACATTGTGACATTCATTAAGGGTTTTTTCACATTTTGACATTCATTAAGGGTTTTTTCACATTTTGACATTCATCCACGATTATCTTAGATTAAATATTTCTAATGGATATTTTAGAATAGTACATTCATCTTGGAACATTAATGGTTGTGTTGCATTACAACATTCATCAAATTTTATGTCACATTGCAAGTTCATTAAGTATTTTTTTAGCACTACGATGTTCATGAAATGATCAATTGTGATGTAAAATTGCAATATTCATTATGGTTTTTATCACATTATGATATTCATAATTGTTTTGTCACATTGGGACATTCATAAAGGGTTTTCTTAGATTGCGACATTTCTTAATGGTTATTTCAGATTGATACCTTGATCTTTCAGTGTTAATGGTTATGTGACAAGATACCATTCATCAAATGGAATGTCCCATTTTGATGTTCATTAATGATTTTAGCCCACTTTGATGTTCATCAAATGTGATGTGACATTGTTATGTTTATTAAGGGTTTTGTCCCATTGAAGCAATCATCGAGGGTTATGTCAAATTGTGACATTCTTTCATGGTTATGTCAAATTGTGACATTCTTTCATGGTTATGTCAAATTGCAACATTCATATTGACTAACTTTATGTTAATTTGTTCTGTTTCTTAATGGTTATGTCGTATTACAAAATTCATCATGGGTTATGTTTCATTGATTTCGATTGACTTTTGTTACCCATAAATCACATTCCTTAATAGTTATGTTCAATTGCACCATTCATCTTCCCTGATTTATGTCAAATTTATATCTTCCCAATACCAAATGGTTATGTTGCATTATGACTATCATAAAGGCTCTGTTGCGTTGAGTTTGGTTGGCTATTGTTCATTATGGTTTAATATGGTATTTGATGTTATTGAAAACGTTTTATTATTTAATAATATTATTAAGAGTTATTTCACATTATAGAATTTATCAAAGGTGATGTCACATCATGACTTTCATCAAGTGTTTTATCAAATTGCAACATTTTTCTTAGTTTATGTCGGATTATGACATTCGTCAATGGTTATGTCATATTGTGACATTGATCAAATTTGATGTCGTTTATGTTTTTTTTCACATTGTGAGATTTCTTAATGGTTAATTCAGATTGAGAAAATGTTAATGGTTATGTCACATTATAACATTCGTCAAATGTGATGTCACATTGAGATGTTCATTATGGATTGTTCACTCTATGATGTTCATCAAATGATAAAATGTGATGTCGCATTGAGACATTCATTGAGGGTTATATTGGATTATGAAATTTATTAATGGCTATTTCAAATTGAGACATTCACGTTACGAAGTTAATGGTACTGCCACATTACCACATTTATTTAATGTGATGTCGCATTGCAATTTTCATTAAGTATTTCATTGCAGTGTGATGTTCATCAAATGTGACGTTATATTGTTACATTCATTAATTGGTTTGTATCACTGTGACGTTCATTGAGGGTTATGTCATATTATGAAATTTGTCAATGGCTATGTCAAATTGTGACATTCATATTGGCTAAATTTGTGTTAAATTGTTACGTTCCTTAATGGTTGTGTTACATTTCAACATTCATGATGGGTTATGTTGCATTGCGTTTGGTTTCCCATAAATCACATTCCTCAAGGGTTATGTTAAATTGCAACATTTTATCATCGACTTATGTCAAATTGCTATGTTCCCAATCCCAAATGGTTTTGTTGCAATGTGATTGTCATCAATGATATGGTGCATTGAGTTTGGTTGGTCAATGTTCATTGTGGCTCACTATAGTATTTGATGTTGTTGACCTGGGTAAATGGTTTGATAACATTATTAATAGTTATGTCGCATTATAGATTTTGTAAAAGGTTACGTGACATTGTGGCATTCATAAAGTTTTTTGTCTAATTGAAACATTTTTCTTGTTTTATGTTGGATTACGACATTACAGCATTGCTTAATTGCTTAAAAGTGGAATCAAATTGAAACATTCATCAACGATTATGTCAAATTGTGACATTCATCTTGGTTGACATGACCGAATTATATCAAATTGATTTTTTGATCTCACGATCTATGTAATTTGATCTAAAGATCTATAAAATTTCAAAAACATTGTTTATTATTCAGGTACCATGTTCTTAATTCATCATTAACCCCTACATAAAAATTTCCAATTTATGTCATATATTTTTTCATTATAAATTTTATTTGAAAGGATTTGAACTCAAGTGATATAAATGGGGATTTGGGAAGTGTATCAAAAATTTATGATCTTTAATTTTATCTTTATATTGCCTTACAAAGGAATAAAATTAACACAAATTTTATTTAGGGAAAGGAAATCGAGCATTATTTTTTTTATTTTTTTTTTATGAGAGAATAACAATTTTCTCTATATAAAAACTCAATTGTTATAGTTTTAGGTTCATATTCATATTCTGTGATTTTGTTTTCTCTTTTAGGTAAACCAACTTATCCTCATTTATTTTTATTTTATTACATGGTTTCAATCATATGTAATTTATTGTATTATCTTTATTTAAAATTTATGTATCATTGTTTCTTATAACATGTGGTTGGTAAAATATTTTACCTATGTTAACTATGAGTTTTATTTAATTATATATGAATTTATATTGCATTTAATTAGCTTATTAATTTTATAACTCCATTACTCTTTACAATCACAAAAACTTATTTACTACAAAATCGAAGATAACATAATAATAATAATAATATATGATTTGAACCTATGACCTCTTAGGAGAAAACACATGTTCTTAACCATTAAGCCCACACAGGCTATATATAATCTAACAAGTCCTTACGATCATAGAATATTTTACTTATATTAATTATTATTTTGGTCTCACTATCTATAAATCTATATTACAATTCATTATTTTTATTCATTGTATTTCTAA